>PVHY01001067.1:0-176691 GCA_004024945.1 Uropsilus gracilis | reverse complement strand
TGCTGTGGGGTTTCAAGATATACTGCAGCTGTTCCCCTGCTAGCTATTAATGGAGAGACACTTATAAAATAATTTTATGAGCTTGGTTATCACCGCACAGGTTTCATACCTGAAGAAACCACATCACTGATGCCTCTATGCCACTTGTCACATATTTCATCTTTAAAAAAGTAGTTGTGGGTATTATAACTAGTGATGATATTCCTTTTTTCCCCCATTAATACATGGTTTCAGAGCACTAGTATCTTGCCACTTTCCATTTCAGTTTTCTGAGGCAATATGCTTTACAGAGGAAACCATAGAAAGACTTGGATAAAAAGTACTCGACCTTCTAGATAACATGCTTTTTCTTTCTGTCTTAAACAATAGCATAATTTTCTTTACCCCAAATGAGAAACCAACATAAACAAAAGTGATCAGAGTGACATGAAAGTTAATCATTATCAAGTGACTATTATAGGGAAAATTTCCAAACTCAACTGAAAATTAAATGCATTAAAATGTTCAGAACATGGGGGGGGGTGTATTCAAGTGTGATTTAATCATCATTTAGTAGGAATATGATGAAGGTCACAAACACTAATGGGATCAGGAATTAAGTATTTTCAAAGTCTCCTATTCCAAAATTCTGTAACGACTTCAATACCCATAGTGTTCTGGAGCAAAGTGGCCTGTATTATTATCTATGCTGATAATAAGTTACCCAAAATGTAGTGGCTCAAAATAACAAACATTATGTCAGATTCTGAGGGTCAAGAATCTGGGTGTGGCTAAACTGGATTAACTGTCTCAAGGTTTCTTACAAGGCTGCAATTCTATTTGTCAGGAAAGAAAGCCAATTCAAAGCTCCCCTAGAGGAGATTTTACTCCTGTGGTTGTTGACAGGATTCAGTTCCTCACAAACTGCTGCCAGAGTTCTGCTGGCACTCTTTGTCACGTGGGTCACTCTGTAGGGCAGTTTACAACATGACATTGGCTTGTGTTAAACTGAGCAAGAGATCAAGCCAGAGAGAACAAGCCAGAAGAAAGCCAGCATTTGTAACCTAATGGCAGAAGGGAAATATATATCATCACTTTTGCCTTATCCTGTGTTCTGTAAGCTAGGTATACACTCAGTATGATGAGGATGACATAAAGCAATGAAAACTCTGAGTTGAGGAAGGAGGCGAGGTAGGTGAGGAAGGATGGGGAGAGGGGTGTTGAAAATGAAGTTAGGGAGAGGCCAAGCTTAGAATCATTCAGAGGCTACAATATGACCTGACACTTCCTGACAGAAAGTTATCTCTCCTCCAAGGTGGCCTCACAATCTGAAATTTGCAACATACTGTTGGAGTAGGCTAGTGTAGCCTAGGGCCTGAATTACACCCAAGACCCCCAGCACAAGGGGAATGCTGGGAAGGGGGTGGAGCTGAGAGACAGAATCTTTAAAAAGGAGTGAGAGATGTGGGTTTATTCTCCTAGTGGGAGCTGTTGTGGCAGCTCATTCTGAAGGTGAAGGTAGTCATTCTATAGGGATGTAGGCCTTTAAACCACCTGGCATGGGGAGAGGAGAGGCAAGAAGTCCCTGATCTCAGCAGGGCCAAGGTTTGCTACTCCCTGCTGACTTCTGTAGCTGCAACTCCAATTGCTCCATCCACTGATAACTGAACTTTCATCCTCTATGCTGTGAGTTTTGTCTCCCTCTACCCTGTGGATTAGAAAGTATTGTTTCATATTCTTTTTTTTTTTTTTTCTGCATCCTTTAGCCTTTTGTTTCAATTCATGGCAGCAGGTGGATAGATCCAGAATTGGTGAGACATTCCAACCCAGAGATGGTTTTTAGACACTTTGTCCTGTAACAGTATTTCAAGTAAAGTGTTTTCCATCCCCAGATCCCCTCCAGCAAATTATTTTAATGCTTATGCATTTCACTGAAAAGCTATGTTCAGGAGCAGCCATAATAATCCAGAACCACAGATCATCTTTATATTCATTACACAAGTGTGAGAGAGACCATTCACTCTTCTCTGAGCTTTACAGGAGTGCGGGGACGGGGGGAGGCAGGGAGTAGAGAATAGTTGGTATTTCTGGAATATACAGTTATATGAAGTGTATGACAACCACAGGTGAAAAGGTGAGCCCCGTGACACTAAGCACATTGGAGCAGAGAGGACTCTAAAGGGAAAGTTGAGATAAAGAAGACATGTTATCTAGTACAGGCAGTCTTCAAAATTTCCTGGAGGGCCAGTTCTTCGAAACCAAATGCTGACTTTGTCCTGCTCCTTAATCAGTTTCTTTTGCTTTCCCTTAATGCCTAAATACCATATCATTATCTAATGCCCCACAAAGCTACCTCTGTATTGCTTTTACAGCCTATTCTCTAATGACACATGTTCCATTTTCCATTGATCACGTGAGGAAGCAAGAAATTCCCCTCATCAAGATGTGTGTCCTGTCTACCTGAATGCATTTCCATAGTGACATCACTGCTGCTCAGTATTTATACGTCACAACAATATGGTCCCTTCAACTGGAGTTAATTTTATGATTCATCCTCTGAATTTGAAAGTTAATGTATGCTGTACTCTCTTGAAGGTTTTCATTATTATTGCCTGTCTCTATTAGTATCATTATCTTCTCAATTGTCTCATATAGATTTTATTTATTTCTGAGGGAAAAGAATTTGTTATATTCCTTTTCTGTGTCCTGGGTTTTTCACATTGATTGTCTCTGATGTGAAGTTTAGCAATGAGTCCATTATAAAAATAAACAATAAGGTCTGCTTTCTCCCAGAGTTAAGAATAGTGTGACTGTCACAAAACAAGTACCCAGTAAACACTGCTAAATGGATAAGGTCACAATTAACCATTGCCAATCATAGTTAAATCCATGATAGTTATAAAGGGCATAATTTTTAAAATGGAGACATGACAACCTAGGTAGTCAAAATGCTTGTGCATTTATTAAAATGTTATGTATAAATTAGGTAGCATCTTCTACCAGTGAAGAAATTACTCATTTGACAATTGGGACAGTTTTCTTATCTGAAAAATGAAATTCACACCTATTTCCCACCCACCACTCATAAAAAAATTAATTCAAGATGGATTAAAATCTAAGTACTTTTAAAAATGAAAGCATATGTTTATTATGACTTTGGGAAAGTGCTGAAAATAGTACAAAGACATGCAATAAATTTTAAAAGTTTATTATTATAAAAGATGTTATTACTGAATCAAGAAGACTAGTCAAAAATTGACCTGTATTTTGTCGAACAAAATACATCTAAAGGATAGATAAAAACAATACTAACATATATATGAAAACCAATGTACATAGTAACATATATATGAAATTCAATGTATACACATCTTTCTATCTATCTATCTATCTCAACACATGCATTGCAGTTCTTAAAAAATTCAAATTCATCATTTTGTGGAAAATTTGTTCCACTCACTTGCTAACTGCGGAATTGGAAATTCAAATAAATTTGATGCAATGATTCGTATCTATTTGGCAAAATTAAAATGTTTATTTTCAAGTATTGACAAGAGTGGGGTTACATTAACTTTCATGCATGACTGGTGAGAATAATCGGGCACCGCCAACTTGCAGGAGAATTTGGCAGAATTTCTTAAAAATTGTTTATAATTTTGGCATGGTTCTGAAAGCACTATAAAATATTTGATAATTTTTCACTGTATAATTAAAATTTTTCTTAACAATTCTGTTTCTGGGTTTGATGGAAAAAAAAAAACCTACCTTGTGCAGAGAGGCAAAAACAAGGATAGTTAAATAAAACCTATTGCCCCTTTCCTATGACATAATTCTTAATAGAAACTAAATTAGTAGCTTTTTGTGTTCTGACAAGGAATGATCTCAAAAAAATTTCTAAGTGACCTGCACAGTGAAACAACCATATAAAATCATTCATCTATCAATTTTTCACGATATAACATTTCTACATTTCTTTATGTTTTCTAGATAGGAAAATCATGAAGGAGGAAAAACAAGTGGCCAATAACTTTATGGAAAATAAGTTCAAAGTGCACTTGTTACTCATAACTTTGTAAGGTTTTGAAAGGTACACACACACTCACATATACACATAGCAAAACAATTCAAAGATTACATTGTGAGAGACTGGGATTGGTGGCTATTCTAAAGTGCTTTCATTTCACTTGTTATTTTAAATACACGTTTGGACAATAGAATCCATGTTTAGTCCGTAAAATTAAATCAAAGGTAAATTAAATCTAGGGGGTATAAAGGAATGATTAAATGGAAGTGTTACTTGTACTGAACAAATTTTTAAATTGTCACTGCTCATTTCCTCCCAGGCATGTCTATGGGAGATGATGGCAATCATGCTCATGATAGCAGTTCTTTCTCTTCCCAAGGTCTAAGATTATTGATAATTGTTGATGATTCCAACTTCAGAATAGGCAGACTCAAAAATGCAACCTTTTGACTTCTCTTGAGAGTTAAAGGGAATTCATGATCAGCATTCTCCAGGAGAATATACTTTATCTGGTAATTAAAGAAATGACTATATTCAGAAGTGGAATTAAATGCCATTTTCTCAATTGAAGAGTTAACTTCAAAATTTTTATGTAATAAGCAAAGTGTTTTTCTATGGCAGAAATACCTCCTGAGTGATAACTTTATTCCCAATATTCCCACTATTTGCTAGAATATTGAACAGTAGAGACAGTGATTACCTTTATTTTAACCCTAGAAATGTACCATTTTTAGATTTAAGGACTCTTAGATGAAATAGCCAACCATGCGCTCAGTCCCTTTAAAAGTGCAAGCCGGATCTACCAGTGAGCATCATGAATATTACTTCTCTTCCTCACCAAATAAAATTGCCCACATTTGTAGACAACAACCTTCTCTTTGTCTTTGCTTTTTAAAAATTATCTTTGTCAAGAGCATTATCAGGTTGGGGGCACTGATTTATATTCAATCCCAATTTCTTCAATGTTCGAAATCAGTTCTTTAAGTGTTGAAAAGGGTTTCTGCTTTATGAATGACCTGCCTTCCTTTTGTAACATCTCATATATTCTAAAATCATTAGGTATTTATTTCTAAATAAACTCATGCTTAGGATCTTTGAAATAATGATAATGGATTCTTTCCATATACCAAGGAGTGTGCTTGTGAATGTGGGGAGGGAGAGGTTTTTATTTGCTTATACTGTCAAAGAATCCCCTTGAATCTAAATAGGATTTCTTTCATTCCTCAATTCTTCTCCTCTTCACTTCCCCTTCTCCCCCTTCCCTCCTTCCCCTCTCCCCACCTCCCTTTCATCCTCTACTTCCTGTTGTTTTAGTTTTGAGTATCCATCACAGAAATTGGGCCACTCTAATTTTTCAATTTTTGAAAGTGAATTGTGCCTATAGTTATCCAACCTGGCTCAGGGTGTAAGATTATTAATGAGAAGAAAAAAGAGGAAGCAATTATTTAATAAATTCAATAGTTCTGATTGTAAACATAAGCTGGAATGACATTCTATCACAACAATTCTGCATATGGAGAATTTAGAACCGATATGATCAGTGATGGCCCAAAGAGTTTTTAAGCATCACTGCTAAGATAGGGTTCTTGTCTTTTTTCCAGAATAGGTAATTCTACTTGTCATTAAAAAAGTTTACTGAAGTAGATCTAAAGCCATGTTTAATGATAAAGAAAGTTTGTTTAAAGGACTTGTTGGCTATTTATAACTTTGGCAAGTCACAATCATCTAAGTTATATAAAAAGAAAATGCTAGGAGCTGATTAACCTTGATTATCTCTTCCAAGTATGCAGTAAGCCTCCTTCTGATCAGTTCTGTCCTGTAACCATTATTTAAAGATATATTAACTCTGCAGGATTCACTTTTGAATTGCACAGAAATGTGTTCATTTTGTGAACTGCACAAAAATTAGCCTGTCTTACTCTGAACTCTGATAATAAACAATGGTGTTTATATTTGTATGCCATTAGAAACAATATACGCTTGGGGGAAAATGTTCTTTTTTTTTCTATAGATTTTCCTATCTGAAAATTATAGAAAGACTCAAAAACAACAATTATGTCATATTTGTCTTTTCTCCAATATTTAGCACTGTGCCTAGTATAAGGTGGACACGGAGCAAGGGAATGTTATATATTCATGCTGAGTATGTGTAGGGTAAATGATTTGTTCACACTTTTCCCATCATTAGCCTCTATGACCAGCACCTGTAGTATTGCACCCTACCCATGACATGCCTGGACATAATGGTTGCACACTTGTGTGAGTGGGCTTACCTGAGCATAGGAAGCAAAGATAAAATGGTGGTTTCACCCTGGGAGAGAGCAGACATGAGGGAGCATGACAGAGAGCATGGCAAAGAGAATTGTGAAAAAACACCAGAGAGAGAGAGAGAGAGAGAGAGAGAGAGAGAGAGAGAGAGCCCAGAAAAAGAGTGTGAGGATTCCTGGGGAGTTGCGGAAATGCCTGTCTCCCAGGATCCCCCCATCCTGAGCCCTGGCCCTCACCCTGGCCCTGCCCTACCTGGTGTGTCTGTGTAACTGATTGAACAAGGAAAGAACTTACCAAAAGCCTGATGCTTGCACTGGAATTGGTGTCATGAACAGAATAGTTGTGTTACAGCATGTATTTTTAAAAATCATCTTTATGCATCACTATGTATCATGTCTGTTCTTTAGTGATTGTAAGATTTATGTGTGGAAATTGTTGTGGTTTTTTTTTTTTGCTATATGTTAATGTCTTACATATGACTTTCACTCCTTTTTAAAATCATATTTTTCCATCTATTAGCTTAGTTTCTATTATATTGCCTTTTTAAAAACATTTTCTTAATTATTACAGATAAGCATGCCATTTTTCTTTCCTCTGCTTTTTCAAAATGCTCTGTTATTCTTGTGCTTTCCTTCTTCTGTGCAAGTTTTAGAATGAGTTTGTGAATTTATTTTTTTCTAATTTATTTATGTATAAGATTCACATCATTCTAATCCCAGGGATTTACCCCCCCCCCACCATTCCCTCCCTTTCCCTCCTGCCCAAAGTTGTGTGCTTCAGTTTGGTGCTTAGCTTGTTTTGACTTTTCCTCAGGGCTTTTGTTTATTTTTTCACTATATCCCATATATTAGTGAAGCCATTTGGTTTCTGTTTTTTTCTTTTTGACTTGTTTCTGCTAATATGATTTCTTCTAAGTACATCCATGTTGTCATAAAATCATCAAATTTGTCATTTTTAATTGATGAGTAATACTCCATTGTGTATATATACCATATCTTTTTCATCCAGTCATCTGTTTTAGGGCATTTAGGCTGCTTCCAAGTCCTTGCAATTATAAATTGTGCTGCAGTAAACATCCGAGCACAGGTGTCCCTTTGTACCCACATAGAGGTCTCTTTTGGGTAGATTCCCAAGAGAGCAATTGCTGGATCAAATGATATTCCATTTTCATTAATTTGAGGGTCTTCCACACATCTTTCCATAGTGATTGGACCAGTTTAAATTCCCACCAGGAGTATAAGACTGTTCCTTTCTCTCCACATCCTCCCCAGCACTTGTTGTTGCCCATTCTTTGGATGTGGGTCATTCTTAGTGGTGTAAGGTGGTATCTTATTGTGGTTTTGATTTGCATTTTCCTTATCGCTAGTGACGTTGAGCAATTTTTCATGTGCCTGTTGGGCATTTGTATTTCCTTTCTGGAGAAGTGTCATTTTAGTTCTGCTCCCCATTTTTTGATTGGGCTTCTTGTTTTGCTTTTGTTTAATTGTGTGAGTTCCTTGTGGATCTTCATTATCAAACCTTTATCACTCTTGTGGAGGGCAAATTTTTTCCCCATTTGGTTGGGCTTCTTTTTGTTTTTGCTGTTGTCTCTTTTGCTGTACAGAAGCTTTTTAGTTTGATGTAGTCCCATCTGTTTATGTTTTCCTTCATTTTTTTTTGCCATCTGTTGATGTTTCCAGAAAGGTATTTCTAAATTGTAATTCATCAAGGGTTTTGCTCAAGTTTTCCTCTATGTATGTTATGTTTTTGGGCCTGAAGTTTGTGAATTTCTTTGATAAATTTTGTTGACTTTTTTCATTGAAAATCACTGTATTCCCTGTTATAACTAAAGGGGAAAATATGATTTTTTAAATTTAGGTCTTTATTTTATACAGAATATTATGTATCTCTCCATTTAATCAGGCCTTTCCTTTAGTCCCTTAATTTGTATGTGTTAATTAACTGTTGAATGTTTTTTCTTTTTTTAATTGAAAGTCCTTCATTAGTCCTGCTTCCATGAGTGGCCACTACTGGGAAGAAGGGATACAGTGGGGACTTGGAACTTGGGGAGGGGTCTTCTCCCCTACATGCCGCTTCCACGAAGAACTAAACAGACAAGCACAGGGTCACTGCTATAGTTAGAAGTTGGCAACAAAGTAAGGGTGAGGAGTTGGCATGGCTGTAGAAAAGTACAGGCTCTGACGTGATGGTATCAACTAACCACCACATGGTCATCACATAGGTCACCTCTGGTGATCTTGGACCCTAGCTCATGGGCAAGAAAGCTCTTGGTCTTGCTCTCTTAGGAGCTGGCAGAATACAATGTCCACTCCATAACCATCTTCAAAGTCCCAGTGGTTTAAGGACATTATGCAAAGGTCAGTTGATTGGCAGGTAGTCCAGGTGTGTTGACCAAACTAGGTTATCTGTATCCAATGGGTGCAGGCTGAGAAGGTCCCACATGGGCATTCATCCAAATAAGGCAGTGATTACCTGGCTAACTCTGGACAAAAATCTGAAAACAAAACACCCTTAAAAACAAAGCCAAATCTCCACACGTTGGAAAAGAGAAAACCAAACACAAGTAAGAATCTAGTGAAAAAAATGCGGGACTGAGTATAATCTATTGTATGACCTGATTCCTACGCTCATGATTTTGCTTGGTTTCCTTTCCCAGACCTAATAACTAAGAAAATATTGACCTATAGTTTTAACCTTTCAAAACTTTTAAGACTTTAATCCGGCAGGAGTTTGTCTTCTAATACATTGTGAGATAGAAATTCAACTTTGTTATTTGCCAAATAACCAAACCTCTTTTCCCAGTTTTGTTATTGAAATCCATCCATTTATCTCCTGTTAACTACTGAACATACTGAGGTCTCCTTCTGTGTTAAATGTTTGCTTAATATTTCTCTTCCTGCTTTAAATTCCGCCATTTTAGAATATATCTCGGTTCTGCACTTTTTGTTTCCAAAGGGTCCTTTGGACCCTTTCATCAAATGGGTCCTGATTATTCCTAGTCTATTATACTTCTATGTAACTTGTAACCTCAGCTTCAGTTTCCAATAGAAGCTCTGTTGGGATCTTAATTGGAATTACATTGAATCTAGGTCATTTAAGGAAAAATCAGAATATTTGTAACATTAACTCTTCTTAATCATAAAAATGTTTCTTAATTTATGCTTCCTTGATATCTCAATACAATTTTATAATTCCCTAGTGGAGGTCATGCATATCTTTTATTAGATTTAGCCCAAAGTTCTGATGTTTTTGTCTATGGTATCCCCTTTAACTATGTCTTCTAGGTGTTTGTACTGTTGCATAAATATACAGATTACTTCTGAATATCATCTTAAGTTAAATTCTATTACAACTATATAGGTGTTTATAAGTTCTTTTGTTTTTCCTTTGTCACCAAACATTCATGAAAATAATGACATGCAATTCTTACATTCAAATATTTTCACTTTTTTTCTTACTATCTTTATATCTCCTATAACCAAAAACAATGACAGCAAAATTCATTTAAGTTTCTCCATTTATAATATGTTTGATCTATTAAAAATTTTTTGGTTTATCTTTAAATTTCCTTTTATTCATATTTTAATTAGTTTTTATAAATCATGGGTATATATTTTGCAAATTCTTACTCCATATTTATATTTAATTCTACTTTTCTATTCAGTATGACTCCAAAATTATTTCCTCTGCAAAGTGTCCTGTTAAGAGTACAGGGGAAAGTGGAGTTGATAAGAACAGGAAACTTTGAAAGGGGGGAAAGAAAGCTTCATATGCTCTTAATGAACTTAAATTCTATTTTTGTGCTATGGGCAACACCCCAGCAATCATGATAAAATGGAACATTTACCTTGTTTTAGGTTGGCAAAAAATCCTGTAGTTCAGTATTAACAGAGGCACAAATTGTGCAGAAAGTTTATACCGTTAATCTCACTAAGGTATCACAAATAATGGCCCCGAGCATGGGCCAAATATGCCCTTCCTACATAAGATAACCACACAAGTATTTTTTTTTAATTTATTTCATTCTTTAGATCACAACCTCTGTGTTTTTTTTGGGGGGATACCTCCCCCTCCCTCCTCCCTCTGGTGCCCCTTCCATTCTCTGAAACCCCACTCTTTGTTGTATAGTAGTTGTGCTAAGTCTATTAGTCTCTTTCACTGGGTGAGGGATTGTGTTGTTGGAACCAGGAGAGCCTTGCTGGTAGGTTTTCAGTCTTAAGTCTGTATTCATTTGTGATCTGTCCATGTTTTCTTGCTGCAGGCTGTCCTCTCCAATCTAATCCCATCTCCATTGCTTTGCTGTTTTTCCTTATGGCTCTGGTGTCAGATTTAAGGGATCTCACCCCCAGCCAGTGTTGGTCAAGAAGTTTCTCTGTGAATACAGGTGTCTGTGAATGGCCTTTGAAGATCATCTCCTCTGCCTCAGTTTGCAGTTTTGATGTGGGGCCAGTTACCCCATCTTTGGTCTTCCTCTCCTCTCCCATTCTGTGGGGAGGGTGTGTTGCTCTCCTTGAAGACATCTCCAAAATGAAGTTCCGGGTCCTCGTGGCCCAGTGAGCACATAAGTGCGCATGGTGACATCGTGTCTCTATAGTTGTTTCTCTTGTCTCGCATGCATTGGTTCTCTCGGTTGTCCATCTGCTGTGTCCATCTCAGGCTTGTGAGCTGGATTTTGCATGGTCCCTTGCCCGTTCTATGTTGGGGTTTGTGTTGTGCATGTTCTTGATCCTCTGAAGTTTAGCTGGAGTGAGAGCAAAATGGAAGGGGTCCTGTTCCTCCCCTCCCCCCCGTTTGCCCGCACTTGTACCTTGACCTCTTTTGCTCCCCATTGGCAAGTGAGCCCCAACGGCCAGGGACCCAGGCGTGCAGACAGTGCTGGGGTGGTTGCCTGCTGGCAGGTGGGACTCAAGTCCCTGCCCTTCCCCCCCACCCCCACAACCCCCCCCCAGAACTTCCCTGTGTGGGGGCAGGCCCAGATGGCCTAGCCTGCGCCCTCCCATGCTTCCCTTGGACTAGGAGCAGAGGTCAACATGGCTCAACAGATCCAAGCTGCAGATGGCTGCCCTCACACCGGTTTTTTTGTTGTTGTTGTTTTTCTTAATCTAACCAAGACAGTTAACTAATGTAGCACAACTAACCTAAATATGAACAGACATGATGGGAGGTGCCAACACTGGATTACACTCTAGTATGTTGTGTAGATATTATTACTTACCCTAAATTGTATGATTCCAGTCCTCTTACTAGCTTTGTACCCATTACTCTGATTTTATATACTTCATTCTAGACAATTCCTACTGTTACCTTCCTCAAAGGGCCATAATTAAACTGTTTCATAACGTTCTTCAAGAATCAGAAGTACATAGGGTTTTTTATAACTCTTTAGAGGCACTCTATTGAGAATGACTGACTGGCACAGGAATAGAAAAGCTCCCTTTATCTGGAGCTGGAACTACCTTTTCGATGTAACTTATCCTCCTTAGCTCCTATGTGATAAGGTCAAGGGTGGGACTCTCCTTGAAATAATATCTTTTCCTGTTTTTGTTTTTTGTTTTTCCCCTTCCCTGTTTTGATTCGCCTACTTTCTGTTTCTACCTGGGAAGACTAACTAAATCATTTGTATATGCATCCTTGCTTTAGGGATTGTCCAAGGAAGATAGACTGAGACACCATGTTAAATGTCCAATGTTATACTAATAGGATTTAGTCCCAGAACCTAGTTATTTTTTTCTTCAAACCATGGCTAATTCTTCCATGTACTTATGATCAAGGTATAAATGCAAGTATCTTTGCAACTAGTCATGCTGTCACCAAAGGGAGAAAAATATATCAAGAGAGAACTTGACCACACATTAATATTTTTCACTTGTTGATGAATGTGTAGTTACTGCTACACAGTTACTTGAACTAATTAAAATGTTGATGCAGCTTAATCAGTAGATTTAAACATCTTGACTACAGTGTATTGCTCTTTATAGTGACTGAATAATAAAATCACTAAAAGATTTACGATGTTTTTATGACTTATGTTTATTTCCAGTTCTTTAGCTTTCAAAAATATAGCCACATACATAATGGAAAAATAGCAATAATGGAACCAACTAAATATGTGAGTTACTATCCTTTTGTTAACTAGTTAGATATTATAGTTTATTAGCATGGAAATGCTTCTGTAATCAGATAATATTTTGCTTTCAAGATTGACCTTAAGTAATGAAAGACTGAAAAATAACATAGCAGATTCTGGAATGAGAGTTCCCTCACTGTGTTTCCCACTAACTATGTAAGTTGACCACAGATCAAAGGCACAATAAAGAAATTAAAGTACTTCCGATATTCAAAAAGGTTAATGACAGTGTCTGTTTTGAATTTTTCTTTTCATATATTTGAGAATGGTACATAAGTTAAGAAAACTTGAATGGAATTAAGATTGATTTCTTTTCTATTCAATAGAAGTGTCTACGAGGGTGGTATCTCACCTTTTCAAACTGCAGTTTTTCAAGTTACCTGATATAATTTTAATGATTTATTTTTATTTTTTAATTGATCATTTTGTTGTTACATATCTATGTATATATGTGCATGTACATATGATATATATATATAAAACATCATTGCATTCCCCAGGGTTCTCCCTCGATCCTATCACCCCTGAACCTTCATCTTGAGCTTCTTATGCCCTTGCCTTCCCCAATTTTTCCTTCCCCCTTTCTCTTTCCTCACTGCCTGACCAAGCTCTGCGGTCAGCTTATTTTGCCTTTTTTCTGACCTTTATTTGTTGTTGTTATTCCTATATCCCATCTATAGGTGAGATCATATGGTTTCTGTCTTTTTCTTTTTGACTTATTTCTGCTAATATGATTAGCAGAATCATATTAGTCCATCCATGTTATTACAAATGCCTTATATTTGTCAGTTTTGATTGCAGAATCATAGTCCATTGTATTAATATGCCACATCTTTTTCAACCATTCATCAATTTTGGAGCATCTGAAAATGGAGCTAACATTCAATCCAGCAATCCCACCACTGGGAATCTACCCAAAGGATACAAAAACACTAATTCAAATGGACACCTTTACCAATATGTTTATCACAGTACTATTTACAATTACCAGGATATGGAAACAACCTGAATTACCTGATTTTATGTCACATTTTTCCTGGGTTCCACTTCTCATATATAGAATAATGGTAAAAGACAATTTCTAGATCCAGATTTACCAACACTGAGACTTTAGGAGAAGTTTTTAACTTCTCGGTTTCTTCTCTTCTTTTCTTTTTTTCTTTTTCTTTCTTTCTTTTTTTAAATAAAGCTAGTTAGAACAACTGTTCATCTCCTCTGCACTCCTGGTGGTTTATTTTAAAAGGGATTTGTTTCTATCATCAGTAAAGTAGGTAGTCAATTCAGCACTTCAACAAAATGAGACACAATCTTTGAATATTAGTAGTATGAAAAATAAATTTTGACGTACAACAGAGGGAGAAACTTTGCCATGTCATTCTTTAATCAAAACCACACAGTATTTCTCATGCAACTATCACAGAGAGACATGTGAGACTATAAAACTACATGCAGTATAGTGTTAAGAAATAAGAGCATACAAACCAATTTAATCATATGTTTTGGAAATTTAAGCCAATAATTCAAATAAATTCTTAGAAGGATAGTGTATAAAAAGATACAAAATCTAATCTGAAGATTGTGGAATATATAATGAAATGGAACAGATTAGGGAGTGAATGTATGACTAACATTGAAATATGGATATAAATTCCTTTCATCTTGGAGCATACTGTAGAGGAAGGTTTGCATAATAATGCTAGCAAGCTATCCTATTTATAATTTTATTTTCTGATTCCCCATGCCTTTTCAAGAGAATCTATTCAGTGTGGAGAAAAATAAAAACCTATTCATTACTTTTCTTTTTTGTTCTCTTTGCATAATTTTGTTTATAACATATTTTCTTGGAATTTCCTGAAGATATTTAGCTTTCTTCATTTTCTTTCAGAGAAAAAAATGTACATTTCAAAGCATCTGAAAATCTATAAATACAATGAAACAGATCTTACTGCATAAAAATGATGCTCATTCAAGGTGAGACTATCTTCCCAAATTATAGCTGTTTTTCCAGATGGAATTTTGGAAATGTTTGTATTATTTCAAAGATATTTTAGTGTTTCAGGCAACTTATAAATGAGTCTGAAATTGTGTTAAAGCAGAAAAAATAACAATAACCACAAATACTAAACAAGATTCATAATATACAAAGACCAGCGTTCAAATAGAGTAAAGACATGTCTGAATCTGATTTAAAATCAAGTATTTACTAACATGTCAGTAGTAAATATTTTTATTTTCATGACAGCTGAGGAAAAGTATATATCAAATCCTGGTAACTTTTCTGGAATTAAGATAAAATATCAGCTTGTCTTCACAGGATGAATCAACATTAAATAAGAGAATTTCTCACAGTGATGAAGTATCCTATTTTATGATTTACCTATGTGGAATTTCAGAATTCAATTCTCAAGAGAAAATTAGTAAGAAGGAACAGAAGGTTTCTTTAAAATATGTTTTATATCCCTTTGCAATATACCACTGAGAACAAGATCTAGTCAAAGATGGAAACAAAGAAGCAGAAATGAGCCAAAACCTATTACTACAATGAGTACATCCAAATTTCACAGTGACAGCAGTTAGTTCACTCAGAGGTTAGTTAAATTATTATTTTAAGGACTCACTGTCCTTTCTGGGAAAAATGAACTGTATAATGTCAAAAGCTTTCATGATGTGAAAAATTAGAACTGTTATGATCCTGGATTAATATCTATTTATATAATTCTGGCTTCACTTACTGAATTATAAGTGGTAAATTAAATGTTATTTAGCATTATACAGCTAGCATAATTGTGCCAAAGCCATAAAATGGACTTACCGCTATTGGATATATATTTTTCGCTCACTGCAATTTCAAAGTCTAGTGTAGTGCAGCTTATATTACAAACATGGATCTATTTCATTATAGATGCCTTTGGTGAGAGGAAGAGAAAAGTAAACAGAGAAGTTGCTTTGAATTTTTACAGGGAATTGGGGGATGGGGAAGTGCTTTCTATGTAACCATTCAAAATTTCTTGAGGACTGTGATCTGAGGTTGATTTTGTGTACTGCTATATCTCAGCTCTTAAAATAGTGCCTGAAACATAGCACTAAATTTTAAAAGCATGCTTTGAGTGAATTATGGTAAAACAAAATAACATTGTAAGTTTAAACTTAATTACTTAAAAGGATGACCCATTTGGAAGATTATCTTTTCCCATTTTAAGTGTATTAAAACTGTGGAGGCTAATTACTATACTTTCTCATAATCACCCTCTCATTGTGATGCTGATTCAGAGCAAGTTGGAATGAAGATGCCAAGGAGAATTTACTTTCATGGTTTCATGTCTTGGACTTATACTATAAACTCAGTCATTTGCACAAAAACTTAATTTATTGTTTCATTGTTCTAACTTGTTTGTCTTATAAATTTTCCCATCATTGTTACTATTTCTCTTTATACTCTTCAAATTCATCTTTTCCTCCATAAATACTTCCAGCATAGTCAAAATGGTTTCTACCTTTGCTTTTGCATTTACAAAAATGCAAGAATTGAACTGTCCACATCAAAAATTCCAAACTTTACTCAAATTTGGTCTCCATCTACTCATATTTCTTAGTTAAAAAGTACTAATCTAGAAATTTCAGTGTTATCTTAGACCATGTTCCAATTCTCCTCATCCAAAAAGATCATGTTTAATCAAATTAGTTACTTCTAATTGACCTTTTTTTCTGTGATTACCTGTGGTCAGGCTCTCATATACCAATGCTTCTCTTATAAAAATCTTTAGAATTTTCTTATTACCAAATCCATCACTACATATGCTATTTGATAAGTTCTAAAATTGCCTCCCCAGAATATGGGTGTGACATTTCTCAAGTCAATCATTTCACAACTCCACAGAAGCTACAGGATCAAAGCAAGCATGTTAGCCATCTCTGCAATCTGTATACTTCTACTTACCAGTTACATATCTGTATCTTCCAACCTCACAATTCCTTAAATATCACAATATTTGTCAGTTCTTTAGCTGTTATTATTTTAATGGCTTGATATAGCCTTCTTTTGCCTTCAGCTCTAATAAATCTTATTCTTCAATGTTGAAATGAGATGTTAGTACAGAATAACTATTCTACCAATTTTATTTGTTCAGCTACTAGGCATTAAGTCAGTCCTAATGCAGTCTGGAGTAAATGAATGACACATAATTGGTGATGATTGTGAAAATAAGCCTTACATGAATTGCAGTGTAACCAAACATATTCTATTCATTTTCAAAGAACATTGATTCACAAGCCAAAGATGAAAATAGCTTAATGAGATATGTCAATAATGATATCTAAACAATATACAAGCTGTTAAAGAGATGGAACCTTTTAAAGTCATTATTTTGATTTTCACTTTGACATATATGACTATACTACTGAAAGAAAAATAATGCAGTCTCTGAAGTTTCTTTGATTAGTTTATTTCTGTGCTAGTTTGCTTACTTTTTCTATGAAAGTCGTTAATATTTTCTTCATTTTTCACTTAGCAATGCCCTCTGGACATTGTTTTCCAAATGAAATATTTAGTAACAGATATTTCATTTTTAAAGCTATTATTTGCTTACCATAGAGTAATTTTAATAATACATATATAAGTGAGAGCATAGTAATACATAATACTAATTGATCTCTTACTCTGTTAGGGGTTATCCTCAATATTTTCACCTTGATACTTTCATGCAATCAACCACCACCCTGTGATACACTTTCTTCATTTATAAGTCCCATAAATAATTGTATATGATTTATAAGCTGCATTTTAAATATAAACATTTAACTACCAATAAAAAAATGTATAAGGTGCAAAGTAAGATTCATTAATCATTAAGGAAATGTAAGTGAAAACTGCAGCACAATACTTCTGCATACAAAGGTTTAAATGAAAAGAACAGATAATACCAGTGGTCCAAAGTAGAACAGTTGAAATTCTTACATACTGCAGAAGGTAAAAAGAAAAAGTGTCAATTTTTCTCAAAAATTGGTTGGAAGAATAGACTAAAACTAAACATCTCTATATTCTTTAATTAAACAATTTGATTCCCAGTAAACTATCTATCATAATGTGCACAGAAAGATAGGGACAGTGATGATTTATAGTAGCTTAAACTGAAAAACTATTAATACCACTTACATAAGAATAAATGAAGCATATTATATCCACAACAAAAAGTTCATACGCAACAAAGGCAATGAACAAAATACAACCAAACACAACACAGATACGTGTTATAAGCATAAATGTTGAGCAAAAGATGTCAGATACTAGAAGAATATGTACTATTTGATTCCATTTATATTGAGTTTAAGAAAAGAATGTGAAGGTAGAAGTAAGAACAATGGTTATGTTATTGGGTGAAGAAAGACAGACTTTTTAAACTATTAACTTTTAACTCAAAACCCTCTTCTAGCTTCTGCCTAAGCAGACTCAAAGCTCAACACCTTGCATTTTCACTGGCCACTTACTGTTGTTATGCAAGATTCCCTGCTGCTTGCCAGCAGTTTCTTTCAGCTCTCTTTCTCCCAGACCATTAAAAAAAAAAAAAAACCTCAGAAACTACAGTTTACAACTTACTAACTTGCCTCATTTACCCTTTGCAGCTTCTGCAGCTTAAAAACATTCAATATTACAGGTTCTTTCTGCCACCCCCAGCCTTTAGTATATTTTTCAAGCCGGAAAAAGACTCTTAGAGTGCAGACTAATTTATTACTAAACAAAGTAAATTCCTAATTATTTAACTACAGAAATAAACATATAAGAAAAACCTCACTTATTCTAACATTTTCCAAAACATTCCTCAACATTTTCCAAAGCCCTTCCTCAAGATTGTCCAAAACCCTCAATTCTTTAGTACTGTTAACCTCACAACGTATCCAATCCTTCAGAGTTCATTCACATGTGCTCGAAGAGTAGACATCTTCCTTTGGCGTGCTCCAGCTCTTCCAAGCAGGCAGTCATTGGTGTGATGTGTTTTCTCCTTGTTGTCTTCCAGCAGGTAGTAAAAAGAAACTCCCTAGTACAGGAACCAGCAAAGTTCATTTTCTTCTCAGGCCTGGCTCACACTGCCTCTCCAGAAACACCCATGTCAAACTCCAAAAACACCCAAGTCAAACTTCAACATGGAGTTCAAATCTCCAGCCTTTTTAGTGTTCAGCAAGCACATTCAGCATATGCTAACTAAAAGCCATGAGTTTAGTAGGCCAGGCCAAAGGTCCTGGGCCTCAGGCCCCTCCTGGCCTGACCTCCATCTTTCCTTCCAAAATGGCTGAATCCCTTTCTTTGTTCTTCAAATCTCTTTATAGCTTTATTCCCAAGTCTTCCCACCAAGGACTCCTGGGGGTAAGTTCTGTCAGGCAGGTATGCTAATTAAAGTACTACCCAGCTCTCTGTAAAATTTGCAAGTCTATAGTCATATCAAATGTATGTGTCATCTATATCACTGGTACCCTGTACTAGTTACCCTTAGGATGTAGAGCAACATCTTATTTCTTTGTCTGAATATTGGTTATATGGACATGCTCAGGTTGTGAAAATTCTTTGATATGCACATTTATGATTTTACACTATTAAATATGCATGTTATTCTTCTACTAAAATTTCACACATGCCGATTTTCTTAACACTGCAGCTTGAGGCTAGAGGAGAGCAGCAATCTTGTGACTATGAAGCAACTTAATAACTGAAGAGCAACTCTTCAATTAAATACACAATTCGCTGATTAATTGACTTGAGGTCAAAGAAAGATAATTTGAAGACAATGGTGAGTTTAAACTCTACACCAGAGGGTTGCTGTTATCTGGGTCCCATCTTCCATCTCACCTAGGTCAGCCTTAGTCTCCTTACAGCTGCTTCAATATGACACGTATTCTATTGTCTCATCACTTCTGCCTGGAGCTATTTCATCCACTTTAACAGTTCTCCTTCCCGAGATATCTGTAGTTAGTTTCCTCATTTCTTTAATGCCTCTGCTCCAATGTCACCTCATCAGAAAAATCTGATCTTACTGCCATTTATAAAATAGCAGCATTTTTACCCATCCCCTTATCTTACTTTATTTTCACTGCTGATATTATTATCTATGCTATTTTTAGAAATTACTCATGGGACTGCTCTGCCACTCAAATACACTTCGTGTGTTGTTTGGCTCACCGTGGGGCTTTTGTTATTTGTTTCATGGTGATAACTTAATGCCACAAATATTTCCTGGAAATACATAAAAGTTGTATGATGATGATTTTTGATTGAATTTTATTAGCATATGGGCTATTAAGAGTCTCCAGGAAATTTATCCCTTTTCCTGCTAAGTTGAAGCAGAGAAAGTTGGTGAAAAAGTAAAAATACTGCTGGACTGTTGCAAGGCCAGCAGTGGCCAGATCCTCTAACCCATCTATCTCTATGCCCTGCAATTAACTTAGAACCTCTCTCACAACAAATTTGTCTCAAAAAATTAAAATTCTTGATTTTCCAATACATCAATTTAAACAACATTTTAGAGTTTCCAAATCTTTAAATTGTTTTTTTCAGTTCCTCTGTATGCTTTAATTTGTTTTGCTTTGTTTTTTCTCTTTGATACCTGGATTCCAATAAAGATTTTTCCAATATTGGAAGATAGCCAGGTGATAGGTACAGAGGCAGTACCTTTAACATATCCAAATTATATCCTACCACGTATATATGAGTGCATATGTGATCACTGATTCACTTAACACATATACACTGTGAGCTTACTGTGTGCCGTGTACTGCAGGGAAATGTCAGGTGTTTTTAGTGAAACAAAATCTAGTTGAGAGAGGGTCAAATATCAAGTTCCCAAATGGTTTGCTTAGGAGATGATGTATAGAGGAGAAGGAAAGGATACCAAGGAAAGGAAAGATGCCCCAGAAGTATTTTAAATAGCTGTTACTGTTGTGGTCATTGTAACTCAGTGGTGCTTTAGATTCCTGGTATTTTACAAATTGCACCTCAGATTTATTCCACCCAAGATTCCACCACCTTCCAGCCATCATTAACAGAGCTGTTCCTGGCATGTGAAATTGCTGGTGCTTTGACTTAGCCCCTGTGTAGACTGAACTGTTCTTAATGTCACAAAAAAACAAACAAACAAACAAACAAAACAAACAAACAAAAACAGGCAGAGAAAACCTGATGTTGATCAAAGGAACCACAGACCTGAGGAGAACTGTGAGGAGGAGGGGTAATTAGACAGTTACCTACAACTTCTGCTACAGAAGAACTAACAGTTATCCCTCTAACTGTTAGTTGGGAACAAAGGAAAAGTCAAGAAAAAATGGTTACTGAGTAGTTACATCAAATTGGTTAGTAAATGTCATTCTAAATGTTTGATGTTAAACTGAGATATGCAAATTAGAGACTTACTCCTGCTCATATATGGAGATGACCTTTCTGGGGCAAAGAAAATATTCAACACAAAGACCAGAATGCAGGAAATGTTCAGTGTGTTGAAAAGTAATAACTCTTAGGGACCAAAGGAAAAAGGAAGGGAAGGTTAAGGACAGAGTATATGAACATGATCAGGGATGGTCCAGAACTGGAAACCACCAGGGTTCAAACATGAGAAGTCCATGAGTTTACTTTCATTTAAAAAGTTATGCTTGCAAGATAGATACATATATATTTGTCTGTATGTGTATATACTTATTAGATATTCATTTTATAAATATAGATGTACATATTTGATAATGATGAAGAGACATTTCTTTATACACACCAGGTTAACTAGTGAATAAAGTAATGAAATCTGTTTTCATTCCTAGTCATTGTATACAGATAAGACAAGTAAGTGTGTATTTTTTGATGCTGGTTGAAGTATCTGTGCCTAATTCTCTAAGAATTTCCTGGTGGAAAACCAGGACACTGCTGATAAGAATTACAGAGAAATCACCAGGATTGGGGAGCTAGTCAGCAAAGGAAGAGAAGAAAGGTGATTGTTAACACATGAATTGAAGTTGGTACTCATTTCATTTCAATAGAATGTCCTTGGAAAAATGACCTTATAAAACAGAAAGTACTGAAATGAATTATTTGAAAAACCATGTAACTTGAGGCTTCAAGCATGATAGGGAACTTTTTGCTTTTCTTGGTTTGAGAAATATTGGCTGTCACCAAACCAGAGAAATTCATCATTGAGTTACTCATTCTATGTCGCATCTCTAATTTTTTAGATCTTGTTATTTCAAGATTCAAAGTTAGCAAGAAAGGCAAATGTATTATTCAACTTAAATTCAATATGTATTGGCATTGCTTACAGTGATTTTGGAGAGCCTTTTAACAAAAGAGAAAAGATTAGTGCATTGACAGTGAAATTAGAGAATTGTGTCAGCTCATTATGTTGAGTTGGCAGTGAAATGCTTGTGGCACACCTGTTTTATGCAAATGCTACAATAGCATGAGAAAATCAGTGAGGCAGCATTGTTTCCAGTTGTTTTAGAGGCAAGGGGTCACGGAGACAATGCTGATATGGGCTGTTTCTAATGGATTTAAAATTAGTTTCTAACCTATTGAAGTCTTGCAGAGCATGCGAAATGACTCACTATGAGTTATTGCTGAGAGGGAACTGGCTAACTGAAGACACAGAAATATTCATTTTCTGTCTCCTTGGGACCTCCCACTGTCCTTGCTTATTCACTCTCCATCTTGTGAAAAGACCATGATTGCCTAATCCACAGCATCACTAAGGAACTGAAGCTTAAAATTCAACCAAAGAGGGTGTTCTTCCTCTAAAATGGCTCCTAGCCATTTTTACAAGTTATAACTTGGATAATGTTTTTGTTGTCCAATTGCCATGAAGCCAGTTATTACCAATTGGAACATGATCTTCTTTCAACACTCTCCATAAACATACTGGTTGAAAACAGGAGCAGTTCCTTCAAGTCAAAAGGGGTTCTATGAGAAAAATGATTGATTAGAAAGAGATCAACAACCCCCCCAATATTGAATGAGTCTATCAAATTGATAATTTCTAACCCTTGCTAATAAGAAACTCAGAATAACTTGAAAATATGAATATAGTTAGGAAATTAAAAACAAATCAGAGGACTCAGTTTTACCCATTTCTGCAATTTATCAAACGTATTTTGAAATCAGCTCAAATTTCTCTCATTGGGTGAACAGGTAATAAAAAATTGTAATAAAATTGTAGTACTTTTATGTAGTGGAATACTACTCAGTAATAAAAGGAAAAGAATTGCTGGTAAATACAACAACATGGTTGAATCTCAAATCATCTATTAAAAGTGATAGATGTCAAACATGAACAGCTGCATACAGTGTGATATCAAATTTGTGATCTTATGGAAACTTCTAAATGCTAAGGAAAGAATGAAAATAGTAATTGCCAAAGGTCAGGAATAGGGGAAGAGAATGGATTATAATGGTATAGCACAGAACCATCTGAAGTAACTTTATTGTTCAATATCTTAATTGTGCCTACAGTTATATAATTTTTATGGCCTACCAAGAATTATAGATTTTTGTATGTAAATTATACATTAATGAAGTTAATTGTCCTTGATTAATAGCTACCTTTTCTTTCTCTTGCGAAGAGCAGCACACCACTCATTTTCCAGCCTGCAATATGCTATGATGCACACTATGAGGCGCTGTGGCTCAGCTGTTCTCCGAACCCCAGACATCGCATGCTGCTTCAATTTAAAATCATGAGTAACAGGAAATGAAGTTCATAGTTTTCAAAATCACGAGAAATAGGAAATACGAATCATAAGTTTTTCTTTTGCAGCAATGAAATGTGCTTTTATTGAAGACCTGCCACAACACACACGGGGCTCGGTTTAATTAAACACTTTAAAATATATGCTTACTAATAGTGATAATTTCCACCAAAGGAAAATCACTATAAACCTAGGTAGCTACTCTCTGTCTCCCTCAGTTTCTCTCATTGTGTCTGCTTTGTTTTGCCTACTTGGCAGAATCCTTTGAACTTCTTCAAATGCATAGGGATGATATTGCTGCCCTGTCTTTATCTAGAGTTCTGTGTTCTCTGGACAAGCAACCGGCTCTAATTCCTGTGACTCTCAATCTCATTCTTGAAAACCATGGAGAGAGAGTCTGATAAGCAGATTGTGAGTCATGTGAACACTCCAATTCAATAGTTTCACTAAGAGTTCCAACAGGGCTCTGAAGTGGAAACTACTCTTGGAAAACACATTAAAAGAGAGGAAACAGACTTAGCCCTTTTGATTAGAAGACAATTTTAATATAGACTGGCTGTTGAAACAAAACTATTTTCTTTCAAGAATATGAAACAATCTTAATTGTGAGAATTTGAGTTGTAGCTGATGCAAATGCTTCTAAGAGAATGTAGGCAATGATCTTGTGAATGTGGGAAACCAGACTTTAAAGAATAAAGGATATCTTGTCCTTCTAATGATGCTGTTTTTAAACCATTCCCCCAATGAAAATGGTTGCTATGAAAGCATTGCTTATCTTCTATGAAACTAGTAACCTGAAAAAGGGAGTCACTTTTTGTCTTATGAAACAAGAGTTGCATCTGTGACAAGCTGATATTTTACAAAACAAAAATAAACTGGATTGTTCTCTTTAAAATATTTTAGTGCACAAATATTACAGGAAAATATTCTTGTTTAAACTCGAGGCATATGCTGCAGATATAACTTTAATAGTCACAAATCAGAAGTGTACAAAAATAAATATTTTATTAGATTGTGTATTTTCCCAAGCTCTAGTGCTCCATTTTTCACTCATTGAAAAACTTGACATAATCACTTCTATTGGAATTGCAGCATTAAAGAGTATGAGAGTTTCAAATTTTTAATTATAGCCAAATTACCCTCCATCATTTTCACAGTACTTGTCAAATTGCCAATTCACACTCCCACTGTAGTGAATGAAAATAGCCATTTCCTCACATCTTTGCCAAACTAGATGTATTGAATCTCTTTGTTTTTGATAATAGAATGCCAGTTGAGTTAAATTGTATTCTGGTAGTTATCAATGAATTTGAGTATCTTTTCTTTCTTTAATTGTTCTTTTAGTATTTGTATTCTGTAAATTAACTCCACTGATTTATAGAGGCTCTTTATATATTCTGGATAGTCATCACTATTATGTTATATAGTGTGATAGAAATGTTTCAAAAAGAATACATCTGAACCTAAAACAAACAAACTTACCCATAAGAACTTGAATGATTGCATTAGGAATGTGTAGGGATTTCTTTTCTTTTCTTTTCTTTTTTTTTTTTTTTTTTTTTTTTTTTTTTTTTTTTTTTTTTTTTTTTTTTTTTTTTTTTTTTTTTTTTTTTTTTTTTTTTTTTTTTTTTTTTTTTTTTTTTTTTTTTTTTTTTTTTTTTTTGAGACTAGGTCTCGCAGGCTCATGTTGCCGGGGGTACCACAGACTCAAGCAATCCCCAGCCTCAGCTTCCCAGGTAGCTGGGATTACAGGCACGTGCCACCACGCCCCGCTAGTTTTTTGGAACTAGGTCTCACTATGGGTCCCAGGCGGGCTCGAACTGCAATTCTTAGCCTCGGAAGCTTACAGGCACGAGCTGAGGCTTACAGGCTGAAGCTTACGACTGAAGCTTACAGGCACGAGCCACCGTGCCCGGTCTGTGTAGGGATTTCTTAAGAGACCTTCTGGGCAACCCTTACCCCAGTGCTTGTCCTGTGCTGATAGGAATGATTCTCTCTTCTCATACCTAGTAAGCAACTTTCTACAGGGGCTTGCAGCTCAGGGAACAGTGAGCTACTGTTTGTGTCTTGTTCATCTTGTCTAGAAGGTGGCAGATGGGATAGTGAAAGAGAATACACAGGGATGCATTTGGGGAATAACTATGTTCCCATTCACAGAGCTCCCAAGGAACTGTGAAAGTCTTTCCAAACTTCCCAAAAGAGGCATGTGGGAATTCTCATAGTGAGAATTTGCAGAGTGGTTTTCCAGTTACCATAACTGTGAAATATGGGGGTATAAATGCTATGATGGGAGGTGAGGAGGATCACCCAGGTCTCAAAACAAAACAAAACAAAACAAAAACAAGCGTATAGATTCCCCTTTGAACATCAGCCAGGTTCAGAGCACAACTCAGCAGCAACAGAGGTCACCCCCAGCGAAGCAGGAGCTCCCCCATATTATTCCTTTTCCTCCCCTTTCTAAGTTGCACACCAGATGGGATCTAGAACCACAAATAGTAAGAAGGCATGAAATGAGGAGATAAGGAATAAACGGAAGACAACCACATCCCCTTTCCTAAAGGGTGTGGGCCCCACAGAATGTAACACAGAGCTGAGCAGCGGAAGAGAAACCTTATCTTAATATAAAGTTTGAAGTCTTGATTAACATCTTAGACTGAAATGAGAGTGTTTTTGACTTAACATGAACATAGCAAAAATAAGGCATGGGGTGTATTGCAACCTTGCCTACTTAAATGATAAAAAAGCTGTCCACATGGAGACAAAAGGGAAGTTCCTTTTTGTTGCATTCCATATATAATATTTGCTAAAACACATTGCAGATATTTTTCCTCAGTTTATTTTTTGATTATATGTTTATAGGTATTTTCAGCTTCAAGTCACCTTTATAGATTACTCAAAAAGTCTTCTAATGCTAAGATTATAAATAGATTCTACTTTTTAAAAGCTCATAGTCCATATTTTGGTTTCCTACACTTGGTGTTTAGAAACATCTGGAATTCATTTTATGACTATGGTAGCGTCAACCCTCTCTGGAAAACTGCCCTTGGCCTGGGAAAATTGCCTTACTTAGGTCATTTCCCCTTCTCAGGTACAACCCACATCCAAGGACAGATCCATGTGAGACTATATACATGCCTGCCTCTGACCCCAAGGAGGATGGCAGTAATGGAACATCCCAGCCTCACACCTCTCTCTGCTTCTTCCTGCTTTCCTCACATTGCTGCTTTCCTCACATTGACATCAGGTGTTGATCTAAAGAGCAACTCCTCAGGAAACTTCCCACCAAAACAGCTTTAATCTCCACCTGGACTTTGCCACATTGGGTCTTGTGGATCATGTGGCTGCTGCTTGGCCTCTGCGGCCTTGGGAGGGGGATGGGGCTCAGTCTTTGAGTGCTTTTTCCCAAGCTCAGCTGCAGCAAATGGCCCCAGTAGTGCTGAAACCTGCCTGAGTCTATGTCACCCAAATTATCTCCTTCACAAAGACAGTTACTCATCGCATTGTGGCAGCCGTTGGTGCAATGGTGGATGTCCAGTTTGAAAAGGGACTTAGATCCATCCTACATATCCTGGAGCATGAAGCAGGTAATTTAGGCTAGATCTCAAGGTGGCCCACCATTTGAATGAGGATGCTGTAAGGACCATTGCCACAGATGGTACCGAAGGCTTGGTTAGAGGCCACATAGTCCTGAATTCTGGTGCACCAATCAAAATTTCCGTTTGCCTTGAGATCTTGGGCAGAAAGATGAAATGTCATTTCAGAATCTAATAATGGGAACGATCCCATCAAAACTACATAAATTGCCCATTTATGCTGAGGCTCTTGAGTTCATAGAGATAAGTGTAATGCAGGAAATTTAGGCTACTGGTTTCAAGATTGTGGTTCTGTGGCTCGCTTTGCCAAAGGTGACAAAATTGAGCCCTTTGGCAGTGCTGGATTTGCAACATGTTACCCATCATGGTCAACAACATTGCCGAGGACCATGTGGGTACTCTGGTTTTTGATGGTAGTGAAAGGACCCATGAAGACAATGGCTTATTCCATGAAATGACTGCACATGGTGCTTGCTAGCAACTTAAAAGATGTCACCTCTCTGGTAGTGCTGGTATACTATAAAAAGAATGGCCCACCTGACTTGTTGCCAGGTTGCCCTGGCTAAACTTACTGTGGCTGAATATTTTAGAGACCAAGAGGTTCAAGCTATACTGCTATTTATTGACATCTTCTGCTTCACCCGGATTGTCTCAGAAGTGAAGTGCTTTCTGGGGTAGAATAACTTCTGCTATGGGATTTTAACCTACCCTGGTCACTGATACAGAAACTAGGCAGTAAAGAGACTGCCACTGGAAAGGAGTCTATCCCTTCTGTTCAGGTTATCTATGTGCCTGCTGATGCTTAACTGCCCCTGCCCCTGTCACCACTTTTGAATACCAACACTGTAACTCCTGTGCTATTGCTGAGCTGAGCATATGTCCAGCTGTGCATCCTCTAGATCACCTCTGTCATCATGGCCCCAACACTGCTGCCAGTGAGCATGACAGTGTTGCCCTGGTGGTGCAAAAGGTCTTAGAGTCCAGGACATCACTGCTATCCAGGGTAAGGATGATGTTTCTGAGGAAGACTTTCCTCACCCATGAAAAAGGTGTATCTTATCTCAACCATTCCAGGTGGCTCAGGTCTTCACAGGTCATCTGGGGAAGCTGGTATACCAGAAGAAGACCATTAAGGGATTTCAACACATTTTGGCAGGTGAGTACAATCATCTCCCAGAACAGACTTTCTATGTGGTAGGGTTCATTGAAGAAATTGTGGTAAAGGTGGATAAACTGGCTGAAGAGCATTTGTTCCTGTTGCAAACTAGACATTCATCCTCTTTGTGCTGTCTTGCTCCTTGTCCCTAATCCGAACATTTGCGTTCTCTATAGGCCCCATGAGAACCTTGATTAAAGACACTCTTCTATCTGAAGAGTATCAAGAGTTTCTAGTAAAATGTGCATCCTTGGGTGGAGGGCAGAGGGAGGACAACAAAACTACTTCCGGGGAAACCTGATCTGCAACAAATCTGATGTAGTAAACTGATTTCATTGTTCTTCAAATACATAATTCATATCTCAAAATCTGAAAAATTAATCTTTTTCATCTAAAATGTCACCTTTATCTGATACTGAGTCTCCCACTGAATGTAGGTTTGCCTTTGACCTATATTCTACCAACTTGCTCTAACTTTATATTTCTAAAATTATTGCCACACAGTTTTACTTCTATAGTTTAGAATAAGTTCTGCTATCAGAAAAGTTCTTTTTTTTTAATCATAAGTTTACTGACTGTTCTTTTGTTGGCACGTTTGTCTTATTTCTTCCAGATGAAATGTAAACATACTTCCTCAAGTTTATATAAATGTTCATTTAAAAATTCCAGTGTAGAATATTTTATTTCTATTGTGGTGTGTTTGAGGAATAATGAGTGGAGATGATTGAAATATTTACAATTCTGGATATTCTCATCTAAGATTTTTCAAAATTACTAAAAATATTCATGCATTATTTTCTCTTGAGGCTTTTAATTACCTATTTTGTACTTACTTATTGGTTTATTTGTTTCTAGATATTTTATAGTACTTTTCATTGCTTATGAATGATACTGAGATTTGTAGGTTAATTTCTACCTTGATAAATTTTCTTAATAGTGTTCATAATAATTTGGTTTATACTCAAATTTTCTAGATAGATTATAGATGATAATATCTGTACATAATGCCAGTTTTGTCCTTTTTTTAAATTAATGTACTTAATTTTTTCTTGTTCTATTACAATGATTTTGATCACCAGTGCAGTGATCATGATGGCAGCTTTCCTTGATTTACTTAAAATTTAAAGACTCTAATAATTCCTCCTGTATGTCAATAATAAATATGATTTTTGCTGAAAGTTTCTGGTATGTATCAAATATCTTACAGGTAAGGGTAGTATAACAGAAAAGAGAAGAGAACCCATAATCAGAAAAGGAAGGTGGGTTTAATTGCCCTGAACAGCTAGATGGATGCTAGCAAATAAGAACAGGGAACAATGGCAGTCTCTTAACTAACTAGTTAGCTAACTAGTTTACTAAGCAAATATATAAGTAGAGTTTTATTAAAGCTATTTAACCTAAATGATAAATTTCTCATTTAAAGTACTCATTTCTCAGTTAAAGGACTGAATGATTTTCTCACATGGCTGAGTTGATGAAATGAGACAAAATATTCTGGTAAAATTCCTGAACTTCAAGAATAAATAGGTATTTATATCAGGCTTAAGAAGCTAGGAAAATATTGCTTGAGCAAAAAGGGAAATATTGGCACTGTAGCTCCAAGGCAAGAAAAAGTAAAAATAACACAAATTTTACACTGCTAATTTAAAGGAGAATTTGGAGTTGAAAACTCTAATGTGATAAAGGGACATTATGTAAGATAGATGTCACAATTACTGAGAAAGATATAAATATTAAAAACCAATGATTATGACTGTGAAATATGCAAAACAAAGATAATTATAAATGCAAGAACACCTTAATTACAAAACACAGCTATGGTGAGATATTATAACTACCACCTTAAGAATCTAAGAATTTAAATAGCAAATGACAAACAATTAAACATTGATTTCATGGTGTAGCAAATATTTCTTTATAGAGAATAGGTAAGTTTATGATATGAATGAGACATGTACACAAGTTAATTATATAATAGGTCACCCAAACTGAAAAGGTAAGATTTAAAAATTAGATCTTCTGATCATAACCTATAGATATAATAAAAATTACAGCAAAACTAAACAACTGAAAAATTCTAATCATAATATCAAATGGCCTTTGAGTTAATTAGGTAAACAAAGTTAACATGAAAATGTACATATAGAGGACTAGAAAGAAAGACACCTTACATCAGTTGACAGACACACAGGTAAAGCATGTATATACTAGTATGTCTTTACCACCAACAGAAAAAACAAAGACATAAAATTAGTATCTCAGAGTGTTTACTGCAAGCAAGAAAATGTTATATCTTCTTTAATATCAAGTTATTTAATTTTGACAAAAATCCTACAAGGTAGATACTCTCATCCGTGCTATTTAGAATAAGGGAATTGGCATGCGAAAGTTCAAAGGACGAGTATAAGAAACTAACAAGTGATGGCACTAGACTTCAAAGTTAAAGGAGTGTGGTTCCCATGTATACCCTCAGTCACTATGACAATTCTCATCCCAAGGTTAGAAAACCCAAAAAGAAAAAAGAAAAAAAGAAAAAGGGCAGAAAAAAATATATAAAGTGAAAATTTAAAACTAGAAAACATCTAAAATGCAACAGAATGGATAAATTTTGACTAGTAGATAAAGGAGAAAGTAAAGAAATATTTCCATCAGTGGAGAAATTGACAATCTGAAGGGTATCAATATCATCAAACATTATGCAGCAATTAATAATGATTCAAATCTCTATGTGGACTTGGCGTCATAGCTACACTATCTTAAGTGACAAAAGCAAATGTATATAATTGAATCAGATATTATCACAATATTGCAAACTATACCAACTACTCTAATGTGTGTGTTTATATATAATTAGGTCAGCTGGAGAGTAGATGTGACAGTTGGATTCTATGAGTAGCAGATGGTGAGATGGACTTTACAGCTCAAGAGGTTTTGAGGTCATAGCAACTGTGAGAAATAAAATGGAGAAAAGACAGGATAGACTAGATAGAACTAGTCATAGGCCTCACTTTAGCTCATCAAAATCTCGGCCAATCCTGTGGGAAAGTCTAGAGCAAAGATTATCCACTGAATTAATCCTATTTGGACACAAATGGCTAATCATTGGCTGGAATTTGTCTGAAGGAAAGCAACTCACCAAATAATATACTTATTTTTAAGAAGATGATAAACAAATGAAACTCATTTTTTCACTTTTCACTCAAAAGAGAGAGGCAGGCCATGAAGTCCCTGGAAGCAGCTAGCTGCATTCCTTGTAACTGAATGGTGAGATCTTTCTTGAAAAGAGGTTCAGTCTTGTATTGCATATGTGTGTGACATATGCCAGGATTTTGATGGAGAGCAAAATTGTGACATTTAATAGGCACTGGCAGATAGTTGGTCCGGTTGATCCTGGGTCCACTCCCCGTTTCTGTGGCCTTCCTCTTCATGTGAAATGGGAGGGTGTCAAACTTGTATTGAAGTCATCTCTGAAACAGAAATTCAATTCCCACCTGTGGAAACCTTGGTGATTGTATTTCTGAGACAGTTTGTCTCTATAATCTCACAGTCCTGTGTCCCATGCACGTGAAATGTTCATTCGTTCTGTGCTTTACTTCTTTCTCCTCACCTCCAACTTCATGTGTTTGTGCCACTGAATTAGTGATTTTGTTGTTCCTGGCAAAAGAATATTGCTCTAGGAAAGAAAAGGAAGAATCTAATAGACTAAAAATTGACCAATAACTGCCAGTGAAAGAAGAGATGGAGTGGCCAGGGGGTGGGGTGGGGGTGTTGCAATAAGGGGAAGGGGAGGGGAAAAAACACTTAAAAGGTAAGAAAAAAAAAAAAAGAAATGTAAACAAATCTTATATAAGAAAAAGATGTGTCATTGAAGGGGAGCATGGGAGATGGAGATAACAAAAATGAAAAAGATTATGCTTTATCATTCCCTTGCTTTATAGATTATCCACATATCCCTAAACAAAAATGAGTTCTACTTGTTTATCATATTCATAAAAATTAAATTGTAAATATTCTTTGGCAACTTGCTTTTTTGTCTCTCAAAAGTTATGTTCTAAGATTCATCCATGTTGGTGAACTGAGTTATTCATTCACCTTTACCGCTGTATAATCTTCCAGTTATGATTAGATCACCACCATTCCTGTTGACAAATATGCTGTTCCTTCTTTGAAACTATTTTTATTTTTATCTCCACATCTGGAATTATTTGGTCACTAAGTATGCTTGTACTTATTTTACAAGATAATATTAAATAGTTTTACAAAATGGTGTAAAAATTTCTATCATAAATTTCACGTGCAGTACGTAAAATAATATGAATATATAATAAGGTAAGTGATAAGTTTTCAAGCAATTCTTACCTTTCTCCAAATAATTTGTTATCCCTTCTGTATGTTTTTTTTTTTTTTTTAACAACTAGCATTTCTAAAATCTCAGCGAGAAAACATTGGTAAGGCTGTATTCATCATGAGAAAAAATTTGAATTTTCAAAACTCCAGTAACCAGGGTAACTTATATATGTGATAATGAAAAAACAAGCCAGGGCACCTCATTAAACATAAAATAAAACTGAGTCATCAATCCTACTTCATTATCTGGGAAATACTATTCATAAACAAAATCTATTAAAACAGATAAGAAATCTTAACCCCTAAAACTTTATCTTAGTTAAAATAATTTTCCTCTGACAAAATTCCTTCCCAATTAAAACATGGCTTCTCTTTGAGAAAGGCTTGCTGTTAAGAGTGAGTCCAAACGGTTCCCTTCGTCTTTGAGCTAAATAACAAGTTATATAAAACATAGTGTGTTGTTTCTAACTTTATGGACAAAGAAGCAGTCAAAATTCCTTAAACATATTGACTTCTCTTCCCCTATTTTATGTGATATTGATAGTGTCAGGGTCAAATTGCCCTCCTAATTTTGAAGTCACTGAACTATATGTTTTTCTTCCAGTTGATTTAGGTGTATACTTGGCCAAAACAAGGGGCATGTTTGGCAGTCTCCTTTTGTGTTTTTCTATTCTGTCAGGCATCTCTCATTTTAATTTCAGAATAAAGATAAATGTGTACTAAATATTATTATCCTGTATGAAAGATTTAGCAAGATTTTAGCAAGAGTGCTTAAGGGAAATAAAAGGCTGTCAGTGTCTACTCAGAAAACAGAAACCGAACTGTTTTGGTCAAAGTTCAATAATAAAAAATTAACTCAGCATTGAAGAACTAAAATGCAGAAATAAGTTATCACAGAATTATCAATTTCAGGAAACAACTAACACCCCAAGAGCTATGGGCACAAAGGAAAGTATTTCACAAAACAAAGAAGAAATTTAGAGAAGTTAACTTTGTGGCTGAATCTCAGGCCTCTGTAAAAGGGTGGGTGGGGGCGCTGGAGGAGAGGTGACAAATTGGGTTTGGGACCCACAGCTCTGAGAAAGGGCATGACCACTAGTGTTGACGTCTTTGAGTTCAGAAAAGAGGTTTCCTGAAGTGAGAAAACCTTGGGGACATATTCAAGTCACTCCAATATTATGTTTATTAAGTGATATATGACATTTTCAAGTTAGTAGTCACGTGATCCACATCAGCTTCATCTGATTTTAGACATTGAAGAAGTAGGTTTTGATTTTTTTTTCCTTCTCCCTGTATGCTTGACTACTATGATAGGGAAACTTTAAAAATAAATGTAGGAAAATACAGTTTTTTGAAGAAGAGCAACAGATTTAATTCAGATAACAACAATGCGACAATTATAACTATCAAATACAGTAATCTTTTAATTGTGTTTTTAAATAAATGCCATTTTTAAAATAATGATTAGCTTAAGAGATTGGTGAGATCAAAGATAGGTAATTACATCATTCATTTGACAGATACTTATTAAGCTTTTGCTGTTTTTAGACCCTAAAAATGGGTAAATGAAAATTGTGAAGGTCGGCAAACCCTTCGATTAAAGCTGATTTATATGTCAGTGAGCAAAGATTCCAGTACCACCTCCTTATCTTCCTTATGTTCCTGCTTACGATTTATCTTGATAACTATGTTTCATATTCATATACAATGCACTGTCTATTTCATTATATATTAAATATTTAAAATATACGCTAATGTAAAGCATTAAAGAATTTACAAAGAAAAAGACAGGAGTTCTATCCTTTAGAAAGGGTACTTTGAAGGTATCTGAGTAACTAGTATGTATGTGTATAATAAAAAATCAATAAAAGGTATGAAAAACGGAGCACTAATTGACGGCTTGAGTAGGTACTCTATCGCCATCTAGTGGTGTAAACCGTAAAACCAATCATCAGAACCATTTTGGAGCTTCACCTGCTGCGGGGGATCCACCATAGAGATATTTTTTTCTTTGTTCTTCACAAGTGTCTAGTAGAGAGAGCGGTGTGGAGAGTTCAAGTATTAGTTACAGGCTTCTTTAGGTTTTTAAAGAAGCGTATGAAAGACAATCAGGTCAGTGGAATACAGAAGGTACTTTTGCATCATTTCATTTTGTGAAAAAAATATTTAAGAAGCACTTGATTATTTTTGTAATCACATGAAGGGTATTTGTGTTTGCTGCTTCAAAAATAATGTTTCCAGTATTTTCTTTGAGATTAAAATGTGAAATTTATCGGTAATTTTTATTTAAATATAAAGGTGTAGGATCATTTTCCCCTCAGTTTTATTTTCCTGTTTTAATAGCCACTAAACTAATAAGCATCAGATTCAGTGATCTTCACTGTGAAAATGTAAATAAAAATAAATTCTCATTTTAATGTTTATTTTGATAACATTAAAAAGACATGCCAATGAGGAGATATACAGAATAAAAACGTGGTCTGTTCTTGACCTTAATGTTCACCTGTGTTATGGATGTAAAACTAAACAGTTGAGTAAGACGGGTTGCTTGCCGGCAGTGGAAAACAATGCAGAAATGTTTGGATTGATTTTGTGTGGAGTGGGGTTGAAATAATCACACACCAAATACTTGAGATATTGTTGTTATTTCATACAAGGTCCTTCTTTTTATCTCCTCTTCATGAGAATATTTAACTCCTGACCTCATTCAACTTCTTCTAAATTTCACCCCAAATTATTTTTAGGAGCCTCCCATTGCGTTTGTGTGTGTGTGTGTGTGTGTGAGTCATGGTTTGTTTTTGTTGTTTTCAAGAGCCCAGTAGTTTTAACTACCAAAAATCCAGAGGTTTAACTTGTCAAAAGTCTCAACTCCAACCCTGTTTCCCATCAGCTTCTGCTCAGGGCTGGAGTTTGAAAAGTTTCACCTTTTTTTCTAGTAACAGACATTCAACTCTTCTCTTAGTCTTGGCCCTGCAAATAGAAAATCCTCTTTGCATAGTTGCATGAAGTACTTTCTATAGCTTATGTTGCCAACGCTATTTTATAGAACTTCCTATGTTTTACATATATGATTTTATGAAGCAATGAATTATTTCTCTTCTGAATGCTGTGTGTCCAAACTTATAGCTGGTGTGCACAAGGATTCTGTATTTTAGTAGCATGATGAGGATTTGTGTGTACACCATGTGTGTGGGCATACATGTGTGTAAAAAAGATAAGGAGGTGGTACTGGCATCTAGTGAATTCTAAATAAATTAGCCAAAGATAATGCTAATCTTCCTGCAATGTGTAAGTCATCCTCTGCCTCACAAAAGGAATGATCTGATCCATAGTGGCAATTCTACTGAGTATACTAGTGACAGACTTTGGGGGTTTTCTAGGAGCTAGTTAAAGAACTGTATAAGATCTAGGTAAACCTGCCAGCCTGCCCTTCCCCCACCACACCCTGGCCTCTTCTCATGTTCATGTTCAGATACATACACACAAATGCACATACACACGAAAGCATACAATAAGTTCCCTTTTAACATTGTTTGTGCTGATGATGGAAGCTGACCCACAAACACTAGATTTTAGCAACAATAGCAAAAATTATTTATACAGAAGTTTTAAAATGTGTCGAAAATTTTCTCATGTGTTACTGCATATAAACCTTGGTTCTGGATGCTCTCTCAGAGTAGTCATTCTAGGGTAGAGACCATTATTCTTTCCTGATAATATTTAATATTTAATCTCATATATCTAGGGGTCTTTGCAATAATCTGTTATCCCACAGAGGGCACAAGGGCACACAAGTTGATTCTGAGAACCAGCCTTCAAAAGCCCATTGTCCTCTGGAGTAAATAAACAAACTATTAATGATCCTTGGTTATATATCCAACTAAATGTTTGGCAGTAACCAAAAGAAAATCAAATTAAGTTGTTGCTGTAAAACGGTATACCAATCTTGACTCTTCGATTTTCCAATCTTGAGAAAAGTCAAGAAAAAAAAATGATGACTGGTATTAAGAAAGAAGAGAGTTTCTTTAAGTTTCTTTTTGAAGTATAATGTAGACATATTTATTAGATTGTAGGAGGAGATAAATTTTCCCAAAATATTCTCATTTTAATTTTCATTACACCATTTTCTTCAGCTACCACTCAGTGCTAATGATTTCTTAATATATTTACCCACTGTTTGGAACCAAATTGCCAACTCCCTGCAGTCTCCTCAATTTCAGTACCACTGACCCCTATTAGCTCTCCTATAGTCTCACAATCCTGTTTATCTTCTTCCTATCTGTTTTAATCCTCTATTTTGATTAGTAATAATCTTATTGTACTCTCCAGTTCTTTCCCTTTATTTACTTTCTAAAGTAAATGGAACCTAAAATACTCAGTAATTGTACTTTTTTTAAGTTATTTTTATAATTATTTTTCTAATTGTGGTAAGTAGATATTTTCCAGTTAAGTTTTTTAATGTGCACGATCCGGTGCCATTAATTATAATCACAATGTTGTACAATCCTCACTGTTATATATTCCCAAAACATTTTTGTCACCCCAAGCAGAAACTCTACCCATTAAGCAATAACTTCCATTCCTCCCTCACAAACCTTCATAACCTCTAGTCTATATTTTGTCCCTCTGAATTTTCCTAGTGCAGATATTTCATAAATGTAGAGTCTATAGTATATATTCCTTTGTGTCTGACTTATTTAACTAGATCATGATTAAAGTTCATTTATGTTGTACCATATACCAGAATTCATTCCTTTTATGGATGAATAATATTCCATTTTATTTATTCACATTTTTCTTATCCATCAATGTGCCAATGTACATATTAGTTGTTTCTACATTTTGATTATTTGAATAATACTTCTGTGAACATTAACATACAGGAATCTGTTTTAGCCTATATTTTCAAATCTTTTGGGCACATATCTAAAAGTTGGGGTCATATGATATTTTTTAACTTATCAAGGAAGCTCCAAATAGTTTTCTACAATAACTGCTTCATTTTATGTTCCTATCAACAATGCTCAAGTGTTTCAAAGTCTTAGAAATCTCACTGATATTTACTGTTATCATTTAAATTGTGATAAAATACATATAACATAATATTTACTATTTTAACCCTGAGTGCAATTTTGTGGTATGAGTGCAATTTTTTTCTTTTGGTCTTTATGAATTTTTTGAATTACCACATGAAAAAGGGATCATACAGTTCTTGTCCTTTTGTGACTAGCTTATTTCATATAACATAATATACTCAAGCTTCATCTATGGTAGCATATATCAGAATATCCCTTCTATTTGAAATGGAAAAATACTTTCTTAGATGTATGTTTATGTTGTGTTTATACATTCATCCAGTCAGTAGACAATAGGGTTACTGGCATCATTTGACTACTATGCATAGCGCTGCTATGGCCATGGGTATAGAAATATCTCTTTAAGACCCAAATTTCAATACACTTGCATATATAACAGAAAGTGGAATTGTTGGATATATGGCAATTCTGTTAATAGTATTTAGAGATACTGTCATAGTACCTCTGTTTTTTGTTTTGTTCATTATGCTATTGGTGTCATATTTGCTACATCATTGTCAATCCAATGTTATCAAGTTTTCCCCTGTTTTCAGAGTTCTGTGATTTGATTTCTTGTATTTTGAGCTAAGTGTTTAGGTTTTTGATTTTGTTAATTTTTATAAATAGTAGATGGTAACAACTGCTTTTTTTTTTTTTTACATATGGATATCCATTTTCTCACTGTTACCTGTTGAAAAAATTAGCTTTTCTTCATTAAATAATCTTAGCTTTAATATTGCCTTTTATCATATTTTCTTGAATTATTCCCTCCTCACATTTTCTTACTGTTCATTTGCTGACCTTGAGTTTCAAATATACATGGATGATTTGGAATATTTCATCACTTTAGACAAAAAAAATCCAAAAAGAATATTCTGAACATTTTTTAGCATTCTGAAGTGATGGATATATTTTGTAGAAACAAGGGAATGATGAAGATAGTTATTTTAATGCACTCCATAAATATATCAAATGGTTTATGTATTTGTGAGAATTTAGTTTTTAAATAATACTAATATTTTTCAATCAATTCTGTATTTCTCATTCTTCAAAAATATTAAGGTTTCAGGATAAAAGGATAAATGAAAAAACTGTTTCAAAGACCTATGAAAAAATTTGAAAGAGGCTTAACTCCATAACTTAAAGTTTTTATGGGATACAGCTGCAATGGGGAATGTATAGATGTTAGCCATGATTATGATGGTAAAACTGCAGAGGGTTTTCTTGATACAATAAAATAATGTTTCACAAGCAAGATACTGAGCTGCCAAGTCTTAACTGAATAAGTGCAAGAGTTGATCATAGAAATCTCTAATAAAAATCATTTGAGTTAAAAATGTGTAGCTCATGTGGTAATAATTGCATTGGTACAAATTGATTTAAATCATAATTGCAAGTGATATAGGAAATAGTAGGAAATAAGGCTCAGAATAACAATACAATAGTCAAAAGTTGATGAATTATTTGCAAATATTTGCTAGGTGTCTACCAAAGTATTAGATCGTGTTATAAGAGTTTTACAAAGATTAAGTTAGTATTATTAAAGCATTTTATAGACATTTTATAGGGCTGCTATAGTAAGAAATAGGATAACTGTATCAGGGGCCTATAGTTCATAAAAAATCATTTTGGGGTTTAAACCCACAAAGTCTTCATTATTACACTCAAAGAGTCATTTCACTATAGAGTTTATTTACAAAAGATAGTATATTCTCCAACATGAACACACTTTAATGAAACTCCTATGCTATTGATGTCTGGTCCTGAATATGAAAAATAATTATACAGCATTCGTAGTTAGTATCAGGATCATTCTACTTCAATTCTATACTCTATCCCCATTTCTAATTATTTGGGGGTACATCCCTCCAAGGCTTGGTCTGATTTTGTTTTCAACTTGTAAGGTGTTCTTTAGTGATGCCTTAAGATCAACAAAGGGAATGTTTGAATTTTAACTTGAGAAACTGGAAAAGCAAAACCTTTTAAGACTAGGTAATAAGTAGGTAATGTTATTTTAAATGGTTGTGATAGGTTAAAACACATTACTTAATGTTCCTAAATTATATCACATAAGTCATTTTCTGTTCCACTTGATAAAAAGCAGTTCTATATTCAGTACAGTTTTTAAAAGGAAGCATTACAGTTAAAAGGGAAGTGAAAAAAATTGTAAAGAGATAGACTTAATAGCTCAAAACTAGGAACATTCCAAATGTCAGTCAGTAATAGAGGAGTTGCTAAAGGTTCATGGATGAAGTGTTCTACCATAATGGGATTTAACAGAAACTACATACAAGGCTATAGATGAATCTCAAGCACAAAGTTGAGTGAAGAAGTGAATCACCTACACAGACACACACATGCACAGACAACAAAACAACAACAAAAACACATGCCTTAAAATCCCATTTGTCTTTAATTCAAAATGAATCAGTTGTATCAAAAATAACCACCCTAAGGGGACTAGGTGTTTAGTGAAAAGGCACAGAGTAGCTTTTAAAATTATGATGATATTCTTTTTCTTACCTTGAGTGCTGTTGATATAAGCATATTTCTTTTGTAAAAACTCACCATATTCTACTCTTGATCTGTGCGTCTTTCTATATGTCTATTATATATAGAATAACACTTTTTAAATAAAATTTTAACAAAAAGTTAACTTCAAAAAGTACTTTTCTATTAACTGTTTTGAATTTTCATTGATGACAGTAATTTTATTTCTTCCAAAATTCTATCTCCAACATGGACTGCCTTCTAAGACTGGATCCAATTGCCAACTTACTATTTCTACTGGAATATCAAAGTGACTTTGAGGTAGAACTCTTTCTCTCCTCAGATTTCTTTTCTTGGCAGCTCATTCTGTGCTAGATGGACCATTCATTGATTTCTGTGGCTCTGGACCTCCTTGTTCTTCACCTCCCTTCTTTCCCTTACTGCTCCAGATTATCACACACTCTTCTCATCATATTAACTACCATAACTTTAATCTGGCCCCAGATTCTGTTTTCTGGAGAATTTAAGCAAAAATGATCAGCATTGATAGCCCCAATTTAGAGATGAGGATACTAGTGTAAGTCAGAAAAACTGAGTATCTTTGAAATCACATATATAGCAAATGGCAGGTCAAATCCTAGGTCTTTAACACATTATGTTTACACCTTGATGAAATAAGTTACATCTTGTTAATGCAATAAAGTGACAAGACAAGTATACAAATGTCCTGAAGTCTAGCCATTACTTCAGAGCACAATAAAATACAGTGGTCAAACTTAAAAATGGAAAGGTCATTAATACATTTAGAAAGCATATAAAATCTACTAATGTATTTCAGGAGAATAAAAAATAGGCTGTTACTAGGCAAAACTCCAAAAACAAACACAAGGATCTGTGCTGTTCTGAGCCAGAGGATTTTAATCTAGTTACATTCTCTTCCTTGCTCCCATCTTAGCTGTGCCAAAATTTCCATTACCAAAATTAAATTGGCAATGTTTAAGGACAGCATAGAAGCATTTTCCATGAATGTAGACAAAAGAGAAATCCTGAAATGTCATGTTCTGCTAGTTATAAACTGCATGATTTTTATTAATTACTTTTTCTATATATATTCCTTTTAAAATAAGTAATGCATTCACATGGACCAAAAATATATAGTTTTAAATCTCCATCTTACCCAGCCATCTGAATTCCCTAAGATATTGTTGTGTGTCCTTCTGGGAGAAGGTAGTTAAATTAGTTGCCTGAGTTTTATTCACATCCTTTACAAGGGGAACATGTCTCCAAGGAAAGGCAGGAGAACTTGTCTAACTTCCTACCATCTGGACTTTTAAATAAAGAGACTGCTGTTTGTTAGGAGGAAGAGGCATTTTCTCTGGAAGGTCCTTGGGCAGCCACTAGTTTATTAAAATAAATATAGTCCAGAGTCGTTGAGGAAACTCCTGGGCGAACATGATACAAATCAAATATGGGTATGGAGACGCTCCATAAGCAAAGGTTCCCTCAGTGGGAGGTGACTGTGAACCTCATACCGAGGTTGCATCCTAGATGATGGACTGGGGTCAGGGGTCGCCATCACCTCACAGACCTTTCCACTTGATCTGAACATTTTTATTGTGGTCACAATTCTTACGAGACTTGACACTAGGAAAGATCTCTCTGGCTTGTGAGAGTGGGTGGGTGTGTTTTCTCAACTTTTAAAGAATTTCTCTGCTTGCACAAAAATACATACTTGTTTTCTTTTTTTAGCATTTTATGGCAATGATAGTATATTATAAATACTGGTCTTTAATTTGATATTTTCCTGTTAATAAGAAAATCTTTTAAAAAGATACATAAGAGGTGGGGTCACTTATAATACCACAGAATTATTTGTTGCATGGTTTTTATACTTTCTACATTCAGCAATTTTGGGGGTTGAGGGATGTAATCAATACAAGCTGTGTTGAGATGGGTATGTGGAAATAGGTACAGGCATACTGTGCTAAGGGAATATAAAATACTATTGACAGGAAACTGATTGAATTATGCATAAATATTAAAAGTAGAAAAGGAGAAGCTTTTTTACTGCTACAATATTATCTGTAAACTGTATTAATTAAAAATTCACCCAATAGCACTTTTTATTTACAGCTAAGAAATTGTGGGTATATATATTTGTGCATGTATATACACTTATCTTTTTTCTATTTCTATCTGTCCTATTTCTACCCTACATTATAATAATATTTTCCAATATGATCAATATTTTATCTCATATTGACAAATTTTAATATGAAAATGCAAGTTTTAAGTAGCAAAACAAATAGAAAAATATACCAGACACAATAGTTCAGTGTAGTTCAATGAATTATCACAAAATAACTTTAGTTATTTTAAGTTTAGTAATAGGTTAAACAGAACCACTGCTAAACAACTGTGGTAGTTTCTATTCTTTGACTTGCCTGTGAATTCATAATCAATCCTCCTTGGTATAAAATCCCATTTTAATAAATAGAAATGTAAATATGGATTATATTATATTTGAAATGTTGCAATACATTTCCCACTAGCAAAATACCATCAGATGTAACTTTAATTTCTTGCCAAAAAAAAAAAATCAACTGAAACATTTTATTGTATTCTTGTTACTAAAACATCAACTGATGATTCATGAATCTGAACTTATGGGGTATCTATGAGGTACCATATATGAAGCTAAAACTACCCCTATAAACATATAGGGTTAAAAGTGACACAGACTTCTAATGAATTTAGGTAATAAGCAATTTCTGAGTGTTGTCTATAGAACTGGCAATGGACGTTGTTACACCGCTAATCTCATTATTTAGCACACTTGCAATAAGGATATCTGTAAGTAAGTCACCTTAAAGATAGTGATTTGAAAGAGATGGCTATGAAAGACTATTGCTGTGTTACAGACAAAATTATATTTCTACAATGAGTATATTTTACAAAAATTATTTCTAGGATATTTAGTATTCATTGGGAAACTGATAGGTGTACTATTAGAAGAAGTCAAAGTTAAGAAATGTTTTTCCAGTATCTTCTCAAATATAAGACACTAAATATTTACATAAAATTACCCTTATTGCCCTATCATAGAGCTTTATCAGTTGTGTGGTTCACCAGCATTTCTAATAGTTCAGGGAATCTATAATTTATCAATGAGTTTCCAGACTTCTCCTTACCTGCTGAAGTAAAATTGACCTTGTCTGCTCTGCAACCTATTTTTGCACCATTCTTGAGTGAACCTATTAACTTGTTGAAGAGAGAAAGGAGTAAGAAGGCCAAGGTTCAAGCATGGGGGAAGGTATTTCTTAGATACATGTATATGTCAGAGGGAGACTGGAGAGCAACTTTGATAAGGAATAGGGTGGGAAGAGAATTTGGATTTTATTTTTGTGTCTATGTGTTTTAAGAAACTCTATGTGACTTAAGTGCTCCTTTCATTAGACTTGAGAAAAATAAGTTATTTCACATATAATTGAGTATGGCTTTTGTGCTCTTGCTCCATAACTAAACCACATGGTTTAGATCTTAATATAAATTCAGCATCTGAGTTTTACTACATATGTTATATTAACTACTCTATGCAAATTGAAGAATAAATTCAGCACATATTTGACATATCATTGAGGATTTATTGTATATGAAACACTGTACTTATCAATTTTTTTCTTGAATCAACTGAAAGAAGAAAGTTTATATTAACAAAATACATTCTGTTTTACAAATGAAGATTGAAGTATTTAGAGACCAAAGGACTTCAGAAATTCTTGGTCTCATTCAATTTCTGCAGATCTGTTCCCACACAGTAATCAATCGAGAAAAACCAGTTTTCTCACATAAAAAATGTTTTTTAAATGTTAGCATATTTCACTTATTTAGTATAAGAACCTGAAGACTCTACATCCAGTTCTTCAGTAGTCCTCCAGATGGATTTTGCCACCTATTGCTTAATACAACCAAGTGGGGAAAATTACAATCTTATGCAGCTTTTACCAAGAACTCACTGCATGAAATATGTATTCTTGATATCAAAACACAAGACAGAAAAATTACATTTTTACTCATTCACATAAATGCAGAAATGCTAGACAAATGGCAAACTGAATCAAAAATGTATAAAAAGGATACATCATTACTGCCAAATTGCTTTTTTGACACATCTCCAGCAAAATGAAAGGGCACTTTAATATTAGGATAACAACTTATATAATTTATCATATTAGCTATTTAAAGAAAAAAAATTGATAAAATTCAAGATCTTTAAAAAGTATTTTTAGCAAATTAGGGATAGTCAGGGGTTTTTTTAAATCCAGTAGTGTCTACAAAAATCTTAGAGTAAATATCATACTTAATACTAAGACACTGAAATTTTTTTATATAAAAAACTAGACAATAATGCCACTAATACCATTTCTAAGGGCAATAAGGGAAAATAAGTGATTTAAAAGCTGAAGAGAAAGACTTAAAATTCTCATTGTTAATTTAAATATAATTTCATATGTAAAAGACCTTAATGAAGTTTGTGCAGCAAATGACCAAAATGTGGTGGCTTTAAATGACACTTTTTGATTTTCTGATTTCTGTTATGAATCAGCATGACATGGGCAGAATTTTCTGCTCATAGTCTTACAGTACAGCAATCAAAATGTGCACCCCAGATTCCTCACCTGATCAGGAAACAGATCAGGACCCTTTTCCAAGTTCATTCAGGTTGTCAGTAGAATTTGATTCTTGCAGAGGCCAAACATCTCCACAGCCAATCCTCAATAGGACCACTTGATTCTCCCAAACCAGGAAGAAAGTGACTCTTTCTTTTGAGTGCCCATTTCCACCTTTATGACTTTCAGGAGTCCCACAGGATGGAGTCAGAGTGAAGATGCTGGAATTGTCTCCCGTACATGCAATTAAGTTGTCATAAAACAAAGCCAAAAACTACTTGAGGTAAAAACTGAGGACCACACCAAACACTAGGTCAAGGTTCAGCAGGAGGGCATGGAAAAGCTCTAAGTGAGGATGATCTTAATGATAATAGAACAGAACAACTCACAACAGAAAGGAGTGGCTCCTGTGCAGGCCCCACTCACTGTACAGCGGTTGACTTGGGCCTCTATCCAGGTTCATTCGACCTAGCTCTCTGCTGGATAAGGGGGTGCTGGAGTTGACCCCCAAGATGGATGCATTGTTGGATAGCTGCAGAGATGGAGGTGTCCAGCAAGGATCACTGAGGGTCCCAATATAGAACAGCTGGAACTTGAGTCTAGAAGAAGTTGACCAGAACATCTGGGGTTCCTCATATAAGGTCCAGGCTGAGATACTCAAAACACCTGTCAACCTCCACCCGGGGTCTTAAAGCAAAAACAAAGAAATGCATCAACAAACAAGAGCTCAAGCAACTGGCTATAATAGAAGCAAACACCCCATGATAAGGCTCTCTGCTACAAAAGAAAGGAGAAATCCTATCAACAACAATCCAGTTTCAGTGCTGCATCTCATGCTGAAAAACAGCCTAAAGTGGAAGTAGACATGAGGTGCAAGATACACTTCAAGGAACTGGTATAGAGGAGGGAGTCACTGAGGATCTATAATAGGATCCTTGTGAAGACAAGGATAGGGGAGGTTCCAGATTCTCTGCTCCAGTGAAGGTTGGAACTGAGCAGAGAGGACAAGCTAGAGAACACAGGGAGAAGGAAGGAAAAGAGATTGAGAAAAAGACCTAGAGGAGGCATACAATGTAGAGATGTGTGAAAAAGCTTCTCAGCTTTGGAATAAGTACCAGGGACTTAGGGAACATGGAAAGAGACAGGAATTTGGGTGAGAACACCATGGGGAATCTGACAGTGGCAGCCTTTATCTTAGCTTGGGTTTTGAGTTTGTTTTGTTTGTTTGTTTGTTTTTTTTCTTATAGGCTAGCCTGGTCCCTTCTTCCCATTTCCTATGGGTCCCCACTACAAGGTAACTTAATCTTGTGGCAAATTTCTGGGTTTCAGTGACCTTACTTTGGGCCAATCTTGTTTGGTTGGGCATTTACCCATGTGGGGATGGATAATTCTGAGCGTTTAATGGAAAAATATTTTAAATATATTCATTCTTATCTTTCTATTGCCCATGGTTTTAAATTTCCTTTCTGTTAAAAGTCTCATGCATTAGAGTATGATGCCTTAGAGTCTTCGTGTGGTGGATGACAAAACCCATTCTGAATAAGAAGATTTGAGATTCCAGAAGTGCCCCTCAACCTGCCCTGTAATAGATCACCACACAATTCTGGTACCCACAGTACAATAACATCTTTGAATTCCTGAATTTACTGGAGGTGATCCTTTGGTGCCCTGGTCCCATTTAATACCTACCACTCCTCCCTGGTAGCACATGGGAGCAAAGACAACAATTAGAAAATCTATTCTTATTAAGCAAATAAAAGGTTTAAAATGAGGAGACAGACAAAAACACTATAGATGCCAGAGTAAAAGAACTGAGAGAGGAGCCCCAGTTTAGTGCAACTGCAGAAGAAGACAGGTGTCCCATGTAACAATTCTAACTACACTTATGCAACTAAAAAAAAGTACTAAATAACAGCAAGGTAGATCAAGAAAATAGGAGATATGAGACAGTCACAATTAGAAATAGTAGCTAACAAGCACTATAACCAATTTAAAAAATACAATTGAAGCAACCAATCAAACCTATAAAAGCAACCTGATATTTTTTCAGTTGTCATGCTTCTTAACTACTATTTCGAATTGTGACTATCTCATATCTCATATTTTATTTATCTTGCTGTTGTTTAATATTCTTATTTTTTACAGTCAAGAAAAACTGAAAAGTATCAACAGAACTGAAACATAGAGAAAGAGTTGGGAAATGGGAAGATAGGGAGTAGTTTGAGCATACAGGTTGGTGGGAGAACCCTGGGGCTGACAACAATGTAAAAAAACTATAAGTAAATAAAAATTATACAACTGAAGAACTTAGAGACAGACAACAGAAACAATGTGAGAATTAATGAGCTCAAAAACACCATGTTGGAGAACACATGACTAGAACAATGTGGCAATAAGAAAATTAAAAAAAAAAAAACACAAAAAACTGAAAATAGTGTAAGAGCCCTTTGAGACAATTTAAAGACAAACAACACTCATATTACAGTATTCCTAGAAGGAAAAGAGAGAATGAGAAAGGCATGGGGTATTTATTTGAAGACATAATTGCTGAAAATCATCTCAATCATTAAAATAAACCAGAGGTCATGACCCATGAGGCCAAAAGAGTTCCAAACAAAATACTACCAGACACACACACCCACATAAGAACCCACAATCATAAAGCTGTTGAAAACCAACAAGAATACTAACAGCATCAACAGATTAAAGGGTAACCTACAAAAGAATACCAGTTAGTCCACCAATGACATCAGTAGAAACGTTACATACACATAGTGACTGGAAAGAAACATTTAAAGTACTTAAAGAAAAAACTTTTTTTAAAAATTTTGTTCTTTAGATCACAACCTCTGTAAGTGTTTTTCTGGGATACCTCCCCCCCCTCCTCCCTCTGGTGCCCCTTCCATTCTCTCAAACTCCACTCTTTGTTGTTAAGTGGTTGTGCTAAGTCCATTAGTCTCTTTCCTAAGGCAGCGTCATTTCACTGGGTGAGGGACTGTGTTGTTGGAACCAGGAGAGTCTTGCTGGTAGGTTTTTAGTCTTAAGTTTGCCTTGGGTGGCCAGTCTATATTCATTTATGATCTGTTCATGTTTTCTTGCTGAAGGCTGTCTTCTCCATTGCTTTGCTGCTTTTCCTTATGGCTCTGGTGTCAGATTTAGGGGGTCTTGCCTCCAGCCAGTGTTGGTCAAGAAGTTTCTCTGTGAATACAGGCATCTGTGAATGGCCTTTGAAGATCATCTCCTCTACCTCAGTTTGCAGTTTTGATGTGGGGCAGATTACCCCATCTTTGGTCATCCTCTCCTCATGCAAAGAAAAAAACTTTTACTCTAGAATCCTTTAACCCAGTAAGATTAACATCCAAGACCATAGGAAGAATAAGCTGTGCCCATGAAAAGCAAAAACCAGAAGAATTTAACAGCAAGCTGCACATGAAATACTTAAGGGTTTATTACAAAACAACAGAGCATCCAGTATTAATGCAATGACATCTAAATCACTTAACATGGAGAAGATAGACAAAGTGTCAGAATCAGCCAGAAACCAGATAGTCCAATAAGTCACACACAGAGCCCATCATATACTAGCCTCAGTAGAACCCCCAAACAAAAATTAATAGAAGTAACACATAAGACAATGGAATTGAAATTTGAACAAAATATTAGTCAAAAAACAACCCAAAAGTGAAAAATACAGGGAAAAAAAGAAATATATAGCAGACTCTGATATGTAAAAATACTTTCCAAAATCAGTGGCCATCAAACTATACCCTAATGGTCTCTACTGTTGACAAGCAGGGGGGAGGGAAAGGGACAAGGCCTAAAGATACAATGATGGAGGAAAATATGTAACAAAAAGAACTTTAAAATGAGGATTGAACCAACTAAAGAGCATTATTCAGTATGGTAAATCATGTCAAAACCTTGGTGATTTTTCTGTAGGTGACTGACCTGAAGCTAAGTTAGTTTTACTCATCTATAAGATGATATATCCTAAGTTGTGTGAGTTCCTTATGGATCTTTGTTATCATTCCCTTATCACCTTTATGGAGGGCAAAAATTTTCTCCCATTCAGTTGGGTTTCTTTTTGTTTTGCCTGTTGTCTCTTTTGCTGTACAGAGCTCTTTAGTTTGATGTAGTCCCAGCTATTTGTTTTCCTTAATTTTTTTGTCAGTTTTAGATGTGTCTAGAAATGGATTTCTGAATTGTAACTCTTGGAGGGTTTTGCCCAAGTTTTCCCCTACGTATTTTATGGTTTCAAGTCTTACATCCAAGTCTTTTATCCATTCTGAGTTGGTTTTTGTACATGGTGTTAGGGAGATGTCTTGGTTCACTTTTTGCATATCTTGATCCAGTTTTCCCAGCACCATTTATTGAAGAGTCTGTCCTTGTTTCACTGTAAGTTTTTCACTTCTTTGTCAAAGATTAGTTGGCTATATATGTGTGGTTTTATTTCAGGAGACTCAGTTTGTTCCATTGGTCAGATTGTCTGTTTTTGTACCAATACCATGCTGTCTTAATTACTATTGTTTTTTACTATAATTTGAAGTCTAGGATAGTAATACCTACATTTTCTCTTTTTTTGGGTCAGAATGTTTCTTAATATTCGAGGCCTTTTGTTACTCCAAATGAATTTTGATAATTTTTGTTCTGTCACTTTAAAAATATCATTGGAATTTTTATTGGCATTATGTTGAGTTAGGATGACCATTTTAATAATGTTAATTCTTCCGATCCATCAGAAGGGCATGTCAACAAGAAACCTGGTCAAAATATGGGTAGAAGAACTAAAAAGACACTTCTCCAAAGAGGAAATACAAATGACCAACAGGCACTTGAAAAACTGCTCAATGTCACTAGCAATCAGGGAAATGCAAATCAAAACCACAATAAGATACCACCTTACACGAGTAAGAATGACCCATAGCAAAAAAACAGGCAGTAACAAGTGCTGGCGGGGATGTGGAGAGAAAGGAACACTCTTACACTGCTGGTGGGAATGTAAACTGGTCCAGCCACTATGGAAAGCAGTGTGGAGAACCCTCAAACTAATGAAAATGGAACTACCATTTGACCCAGCAATTGCTTTTCTGGGAATCTACCCAAAGGAGACCTTAATGCTTGTACAAAGGGACACCTGTGCCTGGATGTTTATGGCAGCACTATTTATAATTGCAAGGGCATGGAAGCAACCCATATGTCCCAAAACAGATGAATGGATGAAAAAGATGTGGTATACATACACAATGGAATATTACTCATTAATTAAAAATGACAAACTTAATGAATTTATGATAACATCGATGTACCTAGAAGAAATCATAGTAGCGGAAACAAGTCAAAAGGAAAAAGACAGAATCCAAATGGTTTCACTGATATATGGGACATAGGAAAAGAAACAAAAGTCCAGGAGAAAAAGTCAAAACAAACTAAAAAACAAACTGAAGTACACAACTGGGGGGGAGAGGGTGGAGGGGAATGATCAGGGAGGGGAGAGCCCCAAGGATTACAAAGATGTAAAGTATATATATAAATTATTTTTTTAATATATCCTTCTTGTGTGGTTGTAGTAATGACTAAGCAAGTTAATACAGACAGTACCCAGAGGAATAGTACTGAATAATCCAGATGCTAGCATTATTCAAAGCATTATATTACTATCATTTTTATTCTGTTTCTGAGTATATTTTGAGACATAAGAATTTTCAAGATTCTTTCATGTTTTTCTTCTGTCTGAGCATTGTTTTCATTTGTTCTTAAGCAAAAGCTACAGTGATCTCCATCTCATGGTGAAGCAAATGAAAAGTCCAGCAAAATATCACTACAGATTATATTTTTGCCTTGGATTAGAATTGCAGATGACATTTCTTTTCCTTTTTAACAAATAATGCTTCTTTATGTGTGAAAAAGAAAAATGGGTTCCAAGATCTTATATTAGAAGATTATTGGAAGAAAAGCTTTCAAATGACTAGGTCACATGTGATAGTCACCATCTACAAACAATGGAAACATGGGTATACATTAAATTGGTAATTCAATGTTTTGTTCACAGAATACAGTAGCATGAAGCAATTTGAAAGAAGAGCCTACATTCAACAGACTAAACATAGACATAATATTTGGATGAGAGAAGATGCAAACAAGTCACACAAAATTTTATTAATATAAAATTAAAAATAGGCAAAAGTTTTTGTAATGTTTAATGATATATACATTGATAGAAAAATCATGAAGACAAACAAGGACACAATTGCCACACCACTATGGGACTTTAGGGAGACCAGATGGGAAGGAGCATGCATTTACCTGTAAAAGTGTGAGCTTAGAGAAACATTTTTATGAACCATTTGAATCTTTATTGTGAAGTTATGTTGTGCATAGTTGACTAATTACAGGGTCAATGGTCTCTAGATACAGTAACATCCTCCCTTTAAAAGCAGTGACAACCAAAATGTCTCTACAACTTGCCAAATGTCCTCTAGAGGGAGCAGAGTCACCCCCTGAAGGAGCACTGATACAGTACTTTTCAAATGAAAATTTCTATTAATACAAGAATGGTTATTATGACAGAAACCAACACATTTTTTACTTGAACCCGTATATCTTTTGACATAAAAAAGGTAAAGCAATCATATGCCTTCTCTCGGGAGAAACATTATCTATTGCTTAGTCAAATCCTGGTTTTGCAATTGTCTGTATTTCTTAATTCCTTTATCCTGTGAGAGTTTCAGGGACCAGTAGTTAACAGAAGAGTGCCTTTTTAATCATGTGATGAGAACTTTTTTGTATGGCATGAGAAGAAACAACCAACAAGCAAATTAAAGTACACAATTTGTGTATAGGGGTGGGAGTGGGACAGGGTGGGAACAGTCAGGTAGGGAGAGGTGAACCCAAGAGATCACAAAGATGTGAAATTTATGAATAAATAAATTATTAAAAAATATTTAAAAAAAGAAAAGAAAATCAATGGAGAAAATGCTCATATTTGCAAATTAAACATCTAAAAATAGACTAACTTTATGACCCTTTGGTACGGAAAAACAAGCATTTTAAAGTGCTATATTTATTTTTACCTTTTATTGGTTAAAAATGGTAGAAGCTGAAAACTTGACAACATAGATGTATTACAGATGTTGCAAATACATGCTGTCTTTTATGTTAGGTCATTTTGAGGAAAAAATTAAAGTTGTAACTCATTAGGATTTGGCCATGCCATCAATCTGTCATGGAATATAGGAAATGCATTATTTAGTTATGTTGGAAAAGGGTCACTCTACCACTCAACTACCTGTACTAAATTAAGTCATTTCAAAGCTAAAGAGTATGTGTGTGTGCACTAACATACACAAGCAGTAACTCAACACCAGTTACATTTCTATGTAAGAAGTCACCTAAAAATACATGTGTTCTTTCACTGTGTATAAAATAAAACCCAAAGAGAAAAATTTAATAGGTGATTAAATGCTTAGGATTTACTTTGATTGTAGTGCAGTGTTCCTCCCTTATCTTCAGGACATACTTTTGAAATGTAAACCCCACCCATGGTCCCCTCCCCCCATGGATGTCTGAAACTGCAGATTGTACCAAAACCTATACATGTTATTTTTCTACACTTACTTACCTAGGATGCAGTTTAATTTATAAATTAGGGGCAGTAGGAGAGTAACAAATTAATAATAGAGTTATCATGTAATAAGTTACATGAATGTGGTCTCTCCTCTCTCAAAACAGTCTGCTGCATTGTACTAACCCTTTTGGGAAGCTGTGAGATCATAAAATGCCTACAAGATGAGATGAAATAGGTAAAAGACATAAGCTTTGTGATGTAGCATCAGGATACTCTCAATTGCTTTTGCCTTTTACTTGATTTCATCTCATATTGTTTTGGGGGCAGTTATTAAGTAAACTAGAGGTTACTTGAATAGGAGCACTGAAGTACTGCGATAGTCTCATAACCAAGATGACTATGAACTGATTAATGAGCAGGTAGTTTGTACAGTGTGAACAAAATGAAAAAGGGATGATTCATATCCCTTTGGGCATGGAGCAGGATGTGTGAGATTTAATAATGTGACTAAGAACAGCTGAAAATTTTAAATGTATGTAATGATTATTTCTGGAATTTTCCATTTAATGTCTTCATATCAGGTTGATTGTAGGTGACTGAAATTGTAGAAAATGAAACTGTTTATGCTTTGGAAATAAATTGTACTGCTGATATATATATATATATATATATATATATATATATATATTATATATATATAAACTATAGACTTGTTTTAGTTACATTTTAATAACTTCTCTTATAGAAGTTATACTTTAAATGTTTTCTTCCATCTTCTATCAGGAACATATAAATTACTGCCTAACAATTATCTCAAAGTATCTCATTAGATAAAATGAAAAATGTTGAGTTCTTGGCCTGCATTATCTTTAATGAATAAATTTAATTTTGGATTTCAGAGTTTTATATGATGACAAAGAGAAGCTTAAAATAAGGAAAAAAGACTATATTTTAGGAGTATAAGTTTGTTAAATGGCAAACAGATATTTCCTACTTTCACTGAAATATAAACAAAACAAAATTCTTCAATCATAATTTAAGCATTTGGGGAAATATTTGACTCATGTATCAAGAAATATTTATCAAAATGTGATCTGTAAAATGAGTTCTTATGTAGAACCACAACTGATGGTTTAGTTAACATGCTTCATCGCCTTGGAACAGAGAAATAAATTTAAGGGACATCTTGGCTTCTCTCAGTTTCTTTTCTATAATAAAAATCAGTGTTGACTAAAAGTGTTAAGAGCAAAAATGCTGCACAAGATTTGCCAAACTTCAGATGTCAAGAGCCAACAGGTATTTGCTCATAATAAGTATGATTTAGTTTTTCTTTAAGACTGAGAGTTTGAGAATACTATACTGCCTCATGCGATATATTTTCTATGCCCCTCTTCTTCATCTTTCTTACCTACATATAAGTGTAGCTCTAAACTTCAATCTCTTCCCTGGCATATTCTTTACTTTCCTATTCAGAAATTCTTCAGACCATTCAACATCCAGCATTATCTATTATTTAATTTTTCCTATAGAGTGTAATACTCACTGTACAACAGAAACTCTTGCCTCCTTTCAGAGAATATAGGAAGAGGACTGCGTATTTGACTCCATAAACTTTGTTGGATGAAATGAAAACAACAGTTTTTAAATCATAGCAAATCATTCATTGAAGATTTTCCCCCATTTAAAAAATCATTTAAATTTAAATCATGTGTAAATTGTTTGTCATAATTTAAAATCATTCATTGAAGATTTTCCTCCATTTCAAGTACAATTTGCCAGATCTATTTACAAATTATTATGGAATAAACTTAGATCCTTCCTTTTCAGTTTTTTGGTAATTAAATTGGTACATACATGGTAGTATTCAAATTTCATGTCATCAGATAGTATTATAAAAAAGTGAGAGAGGCAGGTCATAGAGGGGAGTTAATTGAATTTCTAGTCCACTGTAGATTTTATAATATTGGCCTGGTTGGTGCTAATAACAATTGCTTAACCCTAGGGAATCACCAAATTGTATTAGCAACCACAAAATGTACTTTCTTGATCTTCTTGGAGTTTGTATAAGCCGCTTTTCATATTCATCTGCCATTTGTATTTCTTCTTCTCTGGGTATTTATAATCTTTTCTGTTTTCCCATTGGATTACACATCTTTTTCCTTACTATCTTTAGAACTTTTTGAATTTTAAGGACATTAAACCTTAGTGTGCTGTGTATATTTCAAGTCATTTTTCCCAATTTGGTTTTATTTAAAAATTATTTTTATTGTGTGGCAAATTTATCTTCAGTGTTTCGTATGTGACTTAGGAAGACTTTTCTCACCAGTTGACTATTCAACTATTCTCCCAAAACTTTCCCCAAGACCATTTTTATGTTGTGGTTTTTCATTAGTGGATGTGAATTTTTTTTGTTGTCTGGCAGTAGAGATACATATCATTTTACTGATGCAGGGAAAATTGTTCTAACACTATTGTGTATTTGTCCAACTTTCCCTAGATTTGAAATGCTACCTGTAAACACTGTTAATGTATTTCATTCCCAATGCATGATCACCCTTAGGTGGTTCCTATGCAATACCTATTCCTTACATTACACCTAGGGAATTTTAGGATTAAAGCACAACTGCTGCTTCTGGATGAAGGGACTGAAAGACTCTTTGCAGCCTTTTACTTTTCTCTTGCTGCTATCGTGGAGAGCCTTAAGTGGAAATGGCTGTCATGAGCTTGAAGTGACCTGTATTCTACAGACTCTGTCCAGTGTCCAGCTTCCCTAGAGACTCTCTAGGATCCAAGTTGATTTTACATGACCGAAAAATGAGTTTTATGAGCCAAGTCTCTGAAATTTTGGGAGTTTGTAACTGCGGCCTAAGACTGTATTACCCAACTAAAATAACCATTTTTTTTTAAAAACATATATAAACATCCACATACATCAGTTTAAGTTGTCATTCTGACCCATTTATTCATATGCTTTTCCTACCAATATCTTCCTGTTTTATTGTCGTTTTATAGCAGATTTATTTTATTTTTTAATACTTTTCCTAATTTAATTTTTTTTTAATTGATTGCGCGCACACACACACACATGAACATTTGCATTGAGGTATACCCTGAGGATCTCTCACCACCTTCATCCATAAACTATCATTTTAATCTCTTGTATCCATTCCTCTACCAATTTTAATCCCTCCCCCTCCCTTGTTCAGGTTTATGTTCTTTATAGCAGATTTTTTGTTTGTTTGTTTTTTGGGGTTTTTTTTTGAGTCTAGGTCTCGCTATTTTTGCCCATGGAACCGAAGGCTCTCCTTGCCCGGGGCACCACGGACTCAAGCAATTCCCAGCCTCAGCTTCCCAGGTAGCTGGGATGACAGGCGCACACCACCAGGCCCAGCTATTTTTTGGGACTAGGTCTCGCTACCGGCCCCAGGCGGGACTCAAACCGCGATCCCTAGCCCCGGCCGTTTCATAGGCTGAAGCTTACAGGCAAGAGCCACTGTGCCCGGCTATAGCAGATTTTAATACACCATAGGGTAAGAGTTATATTGTTGTTCTTTTTCAAATATTGTTGTTTATTTTTGAGCATTAACTTTTAAAGATGGATTTCTAGAACTCTACATTAAAGGATCATACTTGAATTTTGAATAATATTGCTTTAGATTCATGGAATTGGAAAATTGGCATCTATCCCATATACAATCATTCGGATTTTTACATATCCTGGATGTTTCTTTCCTTTTTTTTTCTATTTTTATTGCTCTTGAATAAATCTATTAAATTAAATATTAAGATTAGTTCTTAATAAGAAGTATAGGAAGAGTATAGGGAGAATAGGAAGAAAACTGATTTGTGTTTATTTCTCTTATAAGTAGGTGCTTTTTACCTGCGCTTAATAGATACGAAAAAATCAGGTGATTCTCTATCACAAGAAGTAGATCTTGGGTGGTTTATCCATAAAGGTTGGTCAAATGTGCTTCTGGATTTGTCCCACGCACTAGCCAGAGGCAATTCAGTTCATTTTCATCCTTCAGGTTCCTCCTAACATCTATTCTAGAAAGTGTCCTATTTAAATTCTCCCTCCACCTTTTGTTCCTGTAAGGCATTTAGCAAATCTGTTTGTGTAATTAAATTCCTGTACCATTATTACTTTGTGGACTAATTTTATAGCAAAGCATAGTTTATTTAATATTCCTGTACCATTTTCACTGTCCTCAATAGGAAAATCAGCATATATTATTTCTATACTCTATTATTATGGAGTTTGCAATCTGAACATGAACTCTTTATCTCTCATTGATTATCCCCTTAATAATATGTCCCATGTTTGCAATTTATTCAAGGTCTTTATCAGTTATTATGCATTAAAAGTTTCTACTCAGGAATATGTATTTTTATCTTAGTAAATTGTTTCTTATTCCATTCAGTATGTAAATGGAGTTTTAAGCAGAGAGAGAGCTTGTGACTCTGTTTACACATATCTTGCCATGTTCTTTTGTGACTTTTTTGAACAAGTTTAACAAAAATACAGTGATCTCCCTTGAGTACTTAACTATCATGTTCTCAAGATATGTGACTGGTGATTCTTTCCAAAACTTGTCCAAATAAGACAAAACAGAGCTTACTCTTAAAAGGTAAAAGGAGAAACACAGTCTCACTCTACTTTCTGGAAATGCTTCACCTAGTCCCTAAACTTCCCAAACCGTCTTTAACTAAATCATCAAAATAAGAAAGTGAGTTAGTCTGAATAGACAAAATGATGCTTCAGTGAGCAAGTTCTTAAGAAGATCTTCTACCCAGGCTTCTTGAGTTAGCTTGTGCTAGAGAAAGTATGAGAAAGTAGATGAGTAGGACTGCCCAGCGATGGCCATGTTGAAGAAAGTCCAAGCACCACAGAGAGACTATGTGGATAAGGGCGATGCCTCTTCAATCCATGGCTGTTCTGGTTATATCTCTCCCAGATATCAGACCTGTGAATGTGGAAGTCCTCAAACAACAATAGCTTTAGCCTGAAGTGTCTGCTGCCATATGAAAATACCTTAGCAAAATTAGCCAGTTAGCACATTAGTCCCCAGAACCACAAGACAGGATATTGGATGAATACTTATACAGTAGGACCTACTCTGAATAGGCTTATCATATTGAAAATGTATTTCCTGTGTCCATTGAGAGCCTATGAACCATGAGAATAACTGTTCTCCATGACACACCTCAGCAATTTTCATTTAGACTCAACATTCCACAGTAAAAGGCAACATGGGAATATCTTCAACTGTGATTAAACTCTTTAATCACATGATACAAAATCTCTGTTTGCAGCTGGCCAACCAGAACTTTCTATTGCTATACCTAATTTCATAGGGGGTGTGAAATTGAATTAGGTTGGAATCTGGAAATCAGACTCCAAGAGGCTCAGTCCTTGTCTTAGAGGAAAGACTTCAAAGTTGAGGTAGAAAAGCAAGAAATTCAGTATCAGATAAGGAGGGCAAGAAATCTTTCTAACCAGAGAATGGTTAGCGAGCTGCTGTATACGCGGGTAGTTAGGCAATTATGGGTTAGCTTAAGGGGTGAAAAAAAAATCCCTAAGGCAGAGTACTCTGCAGTTATCTTTTTGCTGACTAGATGGTGTTACCTGGAATTGTTTTTCTTCAGATCTTTGAGTCACACTCCCCTGTTCCCTGGACTTGTTGCTTATCAAAAAGCCCAGACAACAAAACATTCCAACTGGGACACTCCCTAACCGCATGCCTGCAAAGCAGCTGAATTTCTCTTCAAATGCCTGCTCCTCTGTGGACTGGGAAAGTGAAGGGAACCATATAAGCTGCTACCATTTTCTCCCCCCTTCTCCTGCTTTTAGTTCATCTTACCAGCATCTAAATAATCACTTTCCTTATTTTGATTCATGAATTTTGTATAATAACAGTCCAAAGCATCACCATTGGAAATAACTCTAGCGACAATAGCTCTTTCTCTCAGTACCAAGTATCAATCTTCTTAAAACTGCAATTCCATACTTCACACAAAAGAAGGATTGAGAACTGACCTAGCTACCTATTGCAGAACTAATTACCTCAAATCATAGTGGCTTAAAATGGTTATTATTTCATCCTTTCTGTGGGTTAGGCAACCCAGTCAAGTTATTCCCTCTTGTTCCGCTTCACTCAGAGGTTTTGACATCTCTAGAGAAGGGGAAAGAGCTACTTCTTAGTCATTCGCATGATTGTTTACAAAATTCAATTTTTTCTAGGGTTGTTGGACCAAGACCTCAGTTCCTCATGATAGGTTGGCTGGAGGTTTGCCTTAGTTTGTCATATGGAGCCTGTCCATATAACATCTCAGACTAAGCAAAAAAGACTTGGAAGTCCCATTTTTTTGGTACCCTTATCATAGAAGTGATATAACACTACTTTTTACCATACCCTGTTCATTAGAAGTGAGTCATTAGAGCAAGCCCACTCAAGGAGAGATGGTTACACAATGGTTAGAACAGAAAGAGATGGGAATCTTGGGGGAAGATGTCTGTCCCAAGAAATGTTATGGAATGGGTATTCTACTCTATGGAGATAAAAAGATAATTAAAGCAGAACCTTTGGAAATGTCATCGTAGGCTTGGAGGAGTGGCGAATGAGGGTGATGATTACTCATAATTACATTGCGATGGAAGAGGGGTGTGGTACAGTTGCATGGAGAAGAGTTATTGGATCTGAAAAGAGACAGCAGCTAATTCTGTATTATTGAAGATATAATGTGAGCTACACCACAGTGACTGAATAATGGTTAACTAGCAGAAGAAGAGTTTTCTTAACAGAATGAAGGCACTAGGAGGCACACAAGTACCTTTTATTTGTTTAGTCTGTTGTTTTATTAGAGAACACTGATTTAATGAGACTGCAGCTGTAGCATTATTACAGCTGGGTGGCCTTTGTTACTCTTCTGTGAGGTTCTCATCAGGCAAACTGGTTTCTTGGCGGGTGCTTGCTACTGTGCTATGTATAAACTCAGAAAGAGCCACACATGGTTGTTTAAAGATTTTGTCACGTCGAAGAGGTATGGAGGTGAGGTGGAAGGAAGAGGAGGGAATAGAGGGAATGGAAGCAGTGGAGAAATTTTTAAAAAATAGCCATCTCTTTCTCTAACAAATTCCAGCATAGTAATGTTTTCTTCAGACACTGTTTATAACTAGGACAAAGCTATGTCAATCACAAGCTATTTGGGAATGGTCAATATCCTAGTGATTGGAATGTGATTCAGTGGTGAGAAATGGATGATGGTCTGGAGGGTGTCCTGTAGGAATGGAGCTTTGGGTCATTGACACTCTATTCAAGGGAGGCAGGGTGAGAGACCCATTGTTAATCTTATGTCACATCACACTCTAAAAGATTTCACCAATATTTACTACATGCATGGTAAATTGGGAGTAGCTTTGTGTTAAGGAGCAAAAGGGACTGTAGAATGTAAAGTCAACAGACTGAAGGTGGATTATGAAAGACTGTGTACCAAGAGAAGAAATGAATTTGACTTTAATATAGGAAAATGTGAACCTTAGAACCATTATAAAATGCCTCCAAAAAATAGACCTTTATTAATCATATGGTAGGTTTTATACCCATGTGATAAGTATTATATTTATCTCAATGCTCACAAGTATGTATGTAGTAGATTCTATTGTTTCTATTTCTATTGTTATCTGTACTTGAACAGAACATTGATGTTAATTAGTTCAGGGTTCATTTTAATGCCAAGTAACATAGGTGGAAAGTGCAGACAACTGTATCATTCAGGTCTGAAAGCAAATACTCCCTTCATCTGTTCTTTTACATCCCACCTTACACGTTCTCCCACTTGTTCTTGCTATATTCTTTCATCTGGCCTTAGTCCAAAGGTCAAGAAATGTAATCTTTGAACATACACTTTGTGTTAGACATAGGAAGGGCTTCAGCAATGAGTTTCTTTTGTACCTCAGCTGTGCTTTCTCTTTCTGATTTTTCATTTTGCAATTTTCCCAACATATACAAAAGCAGATAAATCAGCAAAAATGAACTTTGGTTCAACATTAGCTGAAGTTGTGCCACTTTTGTTTTATCCATCCTTCCATTACTCTCCCCCAAATTTTATTCCTGAAGTTTGTATATTCTAGACATAATATCTTAGTATTTGTTAACAATAAATATTTAAAGATGTAACTACAATAACATTATAACTAACAAAATTGATAGTAGTCTTTAATGTCAGCTCCTATTTTAAGAACATTTTAAACCAACTATATATGATGTACAAAAGCTTCACTGAAAAGAATGACAATTTCTATCTATGAGTCATTTCTTTTCATAAACACAATATGATTTTTCTGCAGTGCGTTAAGAAGATTAATTTGTATATGGTAACAGTGACTCTTAGTAGCATTTGTTTCAGGGACATTCTCCAAATTTACATGTTTGCAAACTCATGAATCTATATTTTGACAATAAAGTCTGGGCCCACATAGCTTTTCGATACAAATTAAAACAATTCAGGTAAGATATTCTTTGAAGGCATTTTTTTTCTCTTCTGTTAACTACTGATTTTAATTGCTTTCAAATATCATACAATACCCTTAGTTTTATGGTTAGTTTTGTTTTATTCTCAGAGAAGAAATAGCATGTTGTTCACGATGCATTAAATAATATAAATTCTATGATTGACTCATCTAATTATTTCTTATAAAGCATACTCAAAGAAATCACCTATCTTCAAGCTGCAATTCAGACAATATACTTAGAGTGGGTGGTCTTAAGGTGCATCTAAAGAATTTCTTCAAAGAGATTTGGAAGTCATGTAGCTATCCTTGCTTCAGAGCTGCCAAGACCAAGAGACATTTGAGTTCCATTTTATTGGAACTGGAGATGTCCTTATTAATGATTCATTTTATCTCAGTATCCACCGGTGTTTTGATATAGGGTGAGTGAAGCATGTGCTTACATAGAAGTGTAAACAAAAATGTACAACCGAAGTTTTATAGATACATATGCGATTGACAAAATTTTATGAAATTAAAATTATTTTTAAAAATACAATTGCTAAGCCTGGCTTTATTATTATCTCCAAGGCAATGATACTTCAAAATACATGTGCTGAGAGTACTTCACTTTTCATTAAACAGGTCTACTTTAATGGCCATTGTTATTCTTTTGCTACCATTAAACAGGGGGTGAATTTTTAAATTACTCGCCATGTTTCTCTTCAGAAAAACCCACGCGTGTCAACCCCTTCCCTTCTGGGGAGCCTGGGCACACGCAGTGCATGTTCTAACTTAAGCAACATTGGGTCATCTGTTTATTTTCAGCTCCGCGGTCCGGAAGAAAGGGCGGCCGTTGCCAGGGCAACCGACACCCCGGGCAACGGCGAGTTGAGGCGGGAGGGGGCGTGGCCTCGTCGGGCCCAGTCAGATAAGAGGCGGCGCAGGCCGCGCGCTGGTGCAGCCGTGTTAGTTGAGGCCTGGAGGAGGCGGGGCAGCCCGGCATCTCCTCAGACTACTGGAAAGTCCTTGCCCGGTTGGTGAGCAAGACCGCAGCCCCGCGGCTCCTGTCCCTTCACGTCCCCGGCTGAGAAGCCTAAGCTCCGCGCCACAACATGGCGGGCGCGTGCTGCCGCCCGCTGCTGACGGCGCTTCTGGCCGCCTTGGTCGCGGCGACGGCGGCAGACGGCGGCTCCGAGCAGGCCGCGGTGCCGGAGGAGCGCAGCCGGGTGCGCCCCATGACTGCTTCTAACTGGACGCTGGTGATGGAGGGCGAGTGGATGCTGAAATTGTGAGTGTGCCCGCCCGCCCCCGCCACTGTCCTCGCGGGAGCCGCCCCCTGAGAGCCGCGCGGGCCGCTCAGGACCCCACGGTGCCTCAGGGCTCGACCTGGGGCCCGGGACCCGCCCCGCTGACTACCTGCCGCGCGGGCACGAGCAGCCCAGCCCGCAAGGCGCATGCGCGCACCGCCTGCCGCGGTTGTAACTGCAGTGCGAGTGCTTGCCCTCCTCGTCCAGCCTCATGGGCCCCCAGCTTTGGTGGACAGTGGGTTAGGGTTGTGTGGGATGCTTACCTGGGAGAGAGGGGGAACCGAGAATATCTGCAGACAATCACCTGCTTGTGTTAAAAATGGGTACCTAGGAAAGGGATAGCAGCATTCAGTGACATTTATGTACAACACGAGTACTAACACGGGCTGTGCTAGGTATTTGTGAATGAATAATTGCGGCTCCGTGTTGGGCAGACCAGTTTTAAAACATGTCATGAAGCATAAAACCGAAGGGGGATGCCCTTGAAATGTTAAAAGATTTCAAATAAATACTGGTATTTGAAATAGTGCTAATTACTAGAGGTAGGACTTTCTGGGTCGGTATCATAACTTAATTGCACTGGTAAACTAAAGGGAAGACAATAAATCACCCCCTTTGAACAATAGAAGGTAGATGGTTGTTAGTGCCTTTGCTTGAAGAAGATAGGACTAGAGTTTTAAAATAGGAGCGGGCAAGGGATTTCTTCATTGTAACTGAAAATTAGCTTCTAGGGAAGAACAGAGCATTTGAAAAAGCAAACAAAATCTTGACATGGGTAGTGGACGTTTAAATGTCTGAACAGACTTGAGATGCCATCATAGTAGACCTGCGAGGAAAATAAAATTTCTGAAGATCACCTGATGCCTTATCTCCTTAGCCTGTGGTTTCAAAGGATATGCTTATCGGATCACTATTAACTGATAATCAATTTTGCCATGAGGACACACACTCATAGAACTGAATCTTTATTTGGCCAAGACTGAATTTCAATTCTTTAAATTTTGATAGGAAACTGATGCCCACAGGATGTAAACTTTAGAGATGGGGACCAAAAATCTATATCACTTAACAATTTACATTGATTAGAGAACACAATGCACATTGCTCCTTCAAATAAATAATACCTTTTGGTTACAAAGGAGTGGATAATTTGGACTTAAAAGTAAAATGCCTTTGGTATCATAATAAAACAAAGAACTTAGAGATCTGTAGACATGAAGCACTTATTAAACCACTTTACTACTTTGGATCAAGGTGAGGAAGTCATTTTCCTTTCCAAAGAGAAACATTTGAAGTAAGTGAAGCTTTACTTAGAACTGTCATTTTGTCAGCTACTATGGAGAGTTGTTTTTTTTTTTTTTTTTTGTTTTCAGTAGGTGCTCACACGTTGGAGTTTTTTTAAATCTGTTTTCTGATTAAAACTAGTTTGTATGTGAACATAATGAAAGTCAATTCGAAAAGACTGGTTATACTAAATGGCCTGAACTCCTTTATAGTTCCTTTTAGAATTATGACTTTTTAGTTTTAAGTTAAAAGAACTGAGAACAGTAAAGCTCAGCTAAATGTAAGCCACTTTAAATTTTTTAAATGAACAACTATCAACAATTCCGGTGCTTGGCCATGTTGATGATTCAAATTTAACTTCCCTATAAATGTATAAATTAGATCTAGTAGTCAGTAGTTTTAAGCCTGGTTCTGTGTCCATTATACAGTTTGTTTGGGCTGTGATGCAAGGTGACATTTGTAACATACAAGCAAACTGTAGACAGTTGATCTTTTTCGTAGTCCTCTGTTGAGTGCTCTCCAGAGAGAGGAGTTAAGCCATTATAAAACTTCTTCCTATATGCCAGAACCCGTGCTTGCCAGACCTGAATAAATATCATGGTACTTGTCTGTCTGAGACACACCCCTCCCTTTGACAAAATACAATACTTCTGAAAGTATAGATATAGGCAAAGTGTAGTTATAAGCTTACTAAAGATTTCTGAGAATACTTTCAAATTGTCAATGAATCGTCACATTTTCCCCTAATAAATAGAAAAACAAAATGATTTACCTCCTATGTTTACCTCCTATGTTCATTTTTGTTCAGGTGAACTGGTCATAATAAATGGAAATAGTCAGGGGTCCACAGACTTCTCTAATGAACAAATTGGGGGACTTTCTGATAGTACTGAAACTTTGTCATTACTTTGACAGATCATTTGCTTATACCTATCTTTGGGGAATTTTTCCCAATAAATCTTCTATAATACACTTCCTGGTTATATTGTTATCAAAAAAATTAAGGATTTATTAGTATCTGTCTTTTCTCAGAAATCTCTATTAGAGAATTTCAGTTTTTAAGTTTTTATTGCTTTCTCAGCATTTTGGATTCTTGAATTTGAATTCATAATTTTAAAAAAGCACCTCTGTGTTAAAGAGAGATATCCATTAAAATGTATTTTTAATATTTGGCATTTGAATTCTGAAACCTTTTTTTAAACTCTGAAAAATTCGTCCACTATTTATTTATTTATTTATTTATTTATTTATTTATTTATTTATTTATTTGTTTGTTTGTTTGTTTATTTATTTATTTAGAGACTAGGTCTCGCTATTTTTACTGGTGGAACCGCAGTCTCTCATTGTCCAGGGTACCACAGACGCAAGCAGTCCCCAGCCTCAGCTTCCCAGGTGGCTGGGATTACAGGCACGGGCTACCACACCCAGCTATTTTTTTGGAACTAGCGCTCACTACAGGGCCCCAGGCGGGACTCGAACTGCGATCCCTAGCCCCGGCTGCTTCATAGGCTGAAGCTCACAGGCACAAGCCACCGTGGCCCGCTACTGTTTATTTTTTTAATTAAAACTATGAACTTGTTTTATACTTAGTTTTTCTTCACATGTTTTTATATATTGTTTTATAATTCTTAGCCCTTTCTGCAATGACTTTAAAATTGACTTGCTTCCTTGTTTCCTCTTAATCTCTGTAGAAAAGTTTGCCATTTCTCTGAATTTGGAAGGGTTCTCTAATCTTTAAAATACCCTCTAATGATTTCTTTCATTTCCTTGTTTCATACTATTCTTCATTCTGTTGCTTTGATCCTCTTGCTATTTTAAATACTTGCTTGACTCTCAGCCTATCAGTCCTTGTGAATACTTCTTTTGTTCATTTGAAACACAGAAGTTTGCAGTATAATATATTTGGTATACTGTTTTCCCCAAAGAAATTAGTAGATATATGAGTATCTTTTGACCTGCCTATCATTAAACCAATACCTAGAGGAGTGTTGTCTTTGAATTAAGTTAAATTACCTTTTCTTTTATAAAGCAGTTTTTTTTCTGACCTGGGATGATCTTGTTTCAAAATTGAAGTGAGACATCTGGTGATGAAGGAAAACCTCATTTATTTCCCTTGTTCCTCTAGATTTTAGTATTGTTTTTCCAATATCCTTCTGACACTTGGAGAAAACATTTTCGACATCATTGTCTTAATTTGCCCATGTCAAACAATCACCATTTCCTGCAATTTTGATTTGTTAGTTGAATGTTTGATAGGCATTAAATATTATGTGTTACGTTCAGAGTTGGGGACTGGGAAGGTAAAGATGAATGAGCTACATTCCTTGATTTTCAGGGCCTTTTTATGGTGTTCTGAAGGAAATAAATGACATCTGTTGTAGTTACGTATTTAGGAAACATTTATTAAATGCCTTTTGTCTATTGAGCATTTATCTATGGTTCTCATCTAGCACATTTGGCATTTGGGGATAAAACATTTTTTGATATGTGGCGATAACTCAGATGTTACAGAAACTTTGGAATCCTTGGCCCCTACCAATTACATTCTAATAGTCATGTGACATCACATAATTTCACAACCTCCTTCCTCTATGTGCATTTCCAAATGGAATATGAAAACTGCCACCTCTAGGTACTGTTAAAAGGATCTAAAGACATTCAAAAGAGGAGCACCTAAGCTATCATAGAGCAATTTGATTTCCAGATTGTTTCTACGGAAACCTCTTTGTCCACCTCTTCCTTCTCTTCTTCCTCCTCTTCATCATCATCAAGTGACAATAAACAACTGAAGTTCTTACATGCTAGTTTCCTTGAACTACATCCGATGATCACACATTTAGTGACTTAATACAATGGAAATTTATTTGCTCACCATTCTGAGGACAGAAATCCAAAATTGACATGGTGACAGGGTTGGCTCCTCACAGGCTGTATGAAAATCTCTACTCCTTTCTTCTTTTAGCTCTGGTTGCTGCTGGCACCCTTGGTATTCTTTAGCTTATGGCTGCACAACAGCAGTCTCTGTCACCATCTTTATGTGGCCTTCCTTCTTGGTCTCTGTGTCAAATCTCTCTCTTCTTTCACTTAAGAACATTATTCATTGCGTTTAATGCCTATTCTAGATACAGAATGGTTTCATGTTAAGGTCCTTATTTTAATTATGTGTGGAAGACTGTTATTCCAAATAAGGTCACATTCACAGGATTGGACCTTATGACTTGGTCATACCTTTTTAGGCGATACTATTCAATCCATTATGCCTTCTTATTGTATTAGAATTCTTTCAGTGGGACTTCTCTGGATTTCTATTTTAACATCTGCACACATTAGCACTTTATGGTCTGAGTATTTGTGATGGTTTCCAGGGCCATGGGAGGGCAAAAGAAGGAGGCCTCTTGCATAGTGCCAAGATGACAACCTATCCTTCTGATTTTCTTTTATTTTTTTCATCCTTCCCTAATCTATTATCCATGTTGCTGCTGGGTGATTTCTCCAAAATATAAATCTGGTCATAGTGCTCTTACATCTTCTGTGTTTACAATGAAACTCTAAATGTGGTCTTAATCCCTTAAATGTTTTAAAAGCCTCTGCATGTTTTCACCCTCTTCTTTCAGTACACTGAGTCATCACACACTGTTTACTAGAACTAGTGTGACTAGAACATACCTTTACACTCCTCTCAAGCTCTTATTTCTACTTTAGATCTCAGCATAGGTATATCTCTCTGTGGGCAGATTACCAGGCTTCAGAATGTCTCCACGGCATCTGTTCTATACTCTCAGCCATGGCATTTGTGGCCTGTATTGTAATTACATCTGTGCTTACTACCTCTGTTCATCTCTGGATCTAATCTAAGGGGAAACACCTCCTCTATCCTGTTCACAGTTGTCATCTCAGCTTTTAGCATGGTGCTTAATTTATTTATTGACTAAAAAAAAAAACAAAAGTAGAAAGCATCAGTGGTCTGGTTGAAGGTCCATATGTTTCAACTCCTATTTAAGAAAGTGTCAGGTAAGGTCAGCTTACCCACCAACTTTTATTTTCTTGGAATGGTTTAGAACTATCATTGATCTTTGGAAATGACACAGTCTTGGGACCGACCCACTAGCAATAGATTATCTGGGTACTGCCCATTAGATCTAGCTTTGAAGTATTGAAAATGGTTTGACTAATTTAAGGAAACTTGTGAAAGTTGTCTTCCTTTAGTGATGCACTAAACACTATTTGCTCTCAAAAATCAAAAGCTATCTAGAAAGTAACAAAATTTGGGTCAATTTTAGGGAAAAAAATCAGAAATTTTTATGTATTATAATAATTTTGAAAATTTTTGTGAACTTTTGGTTTAATTTTTTCCAGGTAATTGATTTTCATACTTTAAGTTCTAGAAGGAACATGTATCTTTGCTTTTCTATATCAAATAACTGGAAAAGCCTGCTTTTATGCTTTCATTTACTAAAGAATTAATTTTGATTTAAATATTCTCATTTTGTATTGCAGATATTTTTTCCCTATATTTATACTGATTATTCTTTTTTATAGCTATGCCCCATGGTGTCCATCCTGCCAGCAGACTGATTCAGAATGGGAGACATTTGCGAAGAATGGTGAACTTCTTCAGATTAGTGTGGGAAAAGTAGATGTCATTCAAGAGCCAGGTACTGTCAGTGTTGAACATCAATTACCAAAGTGTGTTACTTAGTTATTTTTAAAGTGTCTTACTTAGTTATAATAACTAAGTGTCTTACTTAGTTATTTTTAAAGCAGACAGAAAAGATTCCTAGGATATTTATGATCCATGAACATACCACCTAGAATCGATAGGTAACATAGTACATCTGGTTTGTGTGTATTTACATGACTTGTGTATATATTTATGATTATTTTTTGCCAAGTCATTTGAAAATATATTTCAGGCTTTATGAAACTTTCATCTTCAGTACTTTAGCATATTAACATGTCCTTAATTATTCCCTATATATCTTTTTATAGGTTTTTTTTTTAAAAAACAAAAAATATAATCAGTGTTCACTTATATTTGACTGCTGTGTGTTTTTAGTTTCCTTTAATCTAGACTAGTCTTCCATTTCTTTCATGACACTGATACTTATAAAATAATGTTAGGAACTTGTCTAGGTGTTTTCTTATTTTGCATTTTCTGTAAATTTGAAGTGCATTCTGGAGGCAAAATTCATGGTAGACATTTATGGCAAACTTTTTCATCAGTGATACTGTAATTTTATATTACATTTCATCAAAAAACATATCCTGACACTGTTAGTGATGTCAAGTTTAAGCATTTGGTTAAGGTAATGATGCTACAGTTATCAATTATAAAGACCTTACTTTGTCATCAGCATGTAGTCTGCTATATGATATTTTGAGGTTTTAAGATCCTAATCTCTTTTTTATAACATATATTTTATCATGGGCTCCAGAATGGTGCATTTGTAATTGTATCATTCTATCTACATTGATAGCTGTTAATGATACAATTTTTCAAAAGAAAAAGCAAGAGGGGCTTTTAAATTCTGAAAATATACACAAGATATTTTTATGTGTAGCTTAAAAATAGCACATATATATATAATGAACATTGAAAAATTTTAATTTAAACCTGTTGAGAGTATGTGCTGAAGAAGTGTTGTAAGGGGTGAAATTCAGGGAACTATAACATTTAGAAGAAAAGTTACAGCAGAGTAAAAGAAGCTGGTAAGGTTGAGGGGAGATGGGAAAGTAGAGGGTCCTAGAAGCCAAATAAAGAGAGAGTATTTTGGGATTGGTTTCTCCAAAAAGGGTCTGACAGACTTTTCTCAATATGAAAGAGTTAAATAAGTGTTATCTTTTAAATAAAGTGTTAAATAAGTTTTTTTTTAATTTTATTAACACTTATTAGTGTAAAATAAATAGAATAGAGAAAACTACTATAAATATTTTGATATACAAATTCGTGAATGTTCTTTTTTAAATGTTTATATTGATTTCACATGTATATAATTCTATATATGTACAGACATGTATATAAATTACATTACTGTCTACCTCCGGGTTCTCCCATCACCTTATTACCTGTGAACCATCTTAATCTTCTGTGCCCTCCCCCTCCCCTGTTTTTACCCTCCTCCCCCTCTCTTGCTCTATACTTCAGTTCTGTTGGCAGTTATGTATTTTTCTTGTCCATTTGTTTGTGTGGAGGACCCTCAAACAACTGAAAGTAGAACTACCATTTGACCCACCAATCCCACTACTGGGAATCTACCCAAAGGACACAAAACTGCTAATTAAAAAAGACAAACAAAGACACCTGTACTGAGATGTTTATCACAGCACTCTTTACAATTGCCAATATATGGAAACAACCCAAATACCCCAGAACTGATGAATGGCTGAAAAAGATGTGGTATATCTCTACACTGGAATATTATGCATCAATCAAAAAGACAAACGTCATTCACAGCAATGTGGATGGAGCTAGAAGGAATCATGTTGGCGGAAATAAGCCAGGGAAAAAATAAAAGAAATACAGGATGGTCTCACTTATATGAGGGATATATGAATAAGTGTTATCTTGGTATGAGGTACTAAGGTCCCTAAAGGCCCTGTGGGTCTCAGGATGTCTGTTACATTTACTTAAAAGAATGTAAATACAAATTAGCAGCAAAGAACCTAAATGCTAAAAAGCAGCTCTTGTCCCTCATTTTGTCATTTAGAAATAGTAATCACTGCTCCCTCATCTTATGACCTAGCAGAATGAATTTCAGTGGAAGTAGTAGTATCATCCAGGGGTAGTTTATTAATGAACATGCACTCCCTATCTGAGAAACGTTTAGCCTTTCATGTGTTATCTCACCCTCTGTTCTCTTTGCTTTTCTGAGATCCCTGAACACAAGATGTGTATTGCTGATTCACCTCACTTTAGAATGATAACTATGTCTACTCTTCATATATTAATAATTTTAGCTTTTTTAGCCTATTACTCTCTCAGATGTCAATTTATTTGCCCAACCTCAGAAGAACCCAATTGGGACAGGAGAGTTTTTTTTTCCTCTATCTTAACAGTGTCTTACAGAATACTAATTCCCTAACAAATATCTGGGGCAGTTTGTTCCTTTTCTTGCAAGCTTTTAAAGTATTTATTGTTACAAAGTTTAACATCCTGAATGAACAGTGGGAAACTATTGAAATGGTATTACTTTTCTCTGCAGTTGAGCACTCTACTGGGTGTTTCTGTATACTGATTTGTATTTGCTTACAAACCACCATAAATACCTGCTTTCATTAAGACTGCCTTACCATAGGAGTTCTAGCAAGGGACAGTTCCACTTCCTTTTCCTGGAAGTAAAATTTAAAAACAAGAAAAGGCAAATTTTTGAAGTATTTATGCATACTCTTTAGTTAAGCCTATAACTTTTCCTTCAGTGTATCTAATATATATTAAAAGTATGGGAAAGAGGATTTCATAAATAAAAAGACTCTAGGTGTTGTGATCACACTGCATTTTTACAGATGAGATGTATATCATAGGAAAAGACTTGTCTTAGGTTACATTGCATTACTGTTTAATACTACATAGACCAGATGATGTTTCATTGAGTTGAACTTGGAATATTACATTTAATGGATTTGTTCATGAACCTTCTGTTTCATGCAAATGAAATTAATTGTCAAGGACAGAAAAATAGTAGCTATTGATGGAGCACCCTCAGTGGTTGCTATTTCATGTGATTAGAGGAAGGGCAGACCCTCTACCATGTCCATATAAGTGGTTTAAAATAAGGGTTTAAAACCACTAACTTATTACAGCATACCATCTATTTACTATGTTTTAGTATTAATATTTTAATTTTATAATTGAAAAATTAGTTTATTATGTATTCTATTATATTGAAAACTTTATTTCAATATCAGAAGGCATGGTTAGTTCTAAATTTTCCCCATTGTTTCACTTTTGCTCATTTATAATTGTGGTAAGCACTTACACCTGTATTTATCTTCATTTACATTTCTAGAAAGAGCAAACTGTATTTTATTCAGAAAACCTAGGCTGCAGAGAGGTTCGTTCAGTCAGTCACATACCCAAGATAACATAGCTAGTATATAGTAGACGAACAAAAGCTAATTTTTGTCCCCATTTTAATAAAATTGATTTTATTTGATTCCTGTTTTTCTACCTCACAATCTAATTTCCTGTTATAGTTTTTCCTCTGATCCTTTATTTCCTTTTTAAATGTGTTTAAAATAAGCTTACTAATTAAAAACTAATTTTCCCTGAATGATAGATTAATGCCTTCATTTTGTATGCAGTACAGTCTCTATTTTAAAGTGGAATTTAACCCTTAAAGACATGCTAAAGTTTTGGGAAATCTTGTGATCAAATTTTGAAGACTTAAGAGTGCTTGTTTGTTCCATACATTTTGAAGTTTGGTGCAGTGAATGATTGTGTAAATTTTGACATGAACTGCTACAGTGCTGTTATAATTCTTTAAGATTCACACCCATTTGTGAATCCTGAAACCACAACCTCAGTACTTCTCTGTCCCAAAATTTTAACTTTTGAAGTAATGAAAGTCTCTCTTGACATTTTTCATGGCATCAGTAAAAAAGGGAAGAAGACATATTGGGAGTGCTCACTTGAGACCCAGGGCTTTTTGATGTCTTCTGTTTTCTGAGAAGTGACATATATTTGAGATGTATTTCCTATGGTGCAAGATCTTCAAGGGCTTAGTAATGTGTAATGATCTAAAAATTATTTTGACTGCTCTTAATTTTATTGACTGCATTTAACAAACCAAATTCATCTCTGAGTTAGATGCTGTAACATTATTAATATCCCAACATGGACTGCCATTTAAAGAAATATTGATAGGAAACATAAATAAGACCTGTCTTGAAGTGCCTCAATTACTTGACTGTCTTTTTTATTTTAAATAAACTTTAACTGATGGGCTGGTAAATTAGTACAATAGTTACAGAAAACAAATTACTGTCAAGAGCCATAAAATTCCTATACTTTTTAAGCTCATAATTTTGGGAACAATTGTCCTGTTAATCTGGCATCAGAAAGATGCAGAAAAGTCTCAGGTATCATCTGCAATTTTGTATTTCTTTCTTATTTCCTCTGTATTCATTGATTTTTGTGGATATATATATATGTATATATATATGTATTTTTGTGAAGATACATATATATATATATATCTTTGTAAAGGTAGGTTATTCAAATAGTATATAATTTCCATAATGCTTACAACTAAATTTTTTATTGTAACTTATTTTATCCTAACTGAATTAGAAATATGGTACAGAAAGTAATAGCATCTATATATTATTAACTAACTGTTAAGACACTGTTTTCTCATGTGCTTGGTAAATGTAAAATCACCTAATACTAAGATATTACAATATAGAAATTATGATGCACTTTATATGAAAACTAAAGCTTAAAGTATTTAAATTAATTATCCTAGATTAAAAATTAGTTAAGACATTTATGAAATATTTTAAGACTTAATTACTTTTTAATTTATTACCACAGCTAGTGATGACCAAGCACTTATGAGGATTTTGAGAAACAAACTGAAAATACTGCCTGCAGTGATACCTAACATTAGAAATCCTGTCTGTTTATTCTGATAGAAATAAATATGAAATAAACTTGAAATGATGACATGCTATTTGCTCATTCCATTTTAAAATGCCACATAAACTGTAATCTCCTGCTACTGTAATTCTCCCTATGTAAGTTTTGGATAGTTGCAAGAATCTGTAAGTAAAAAGATGTGAAATACGAGACTGTTTACAATTATTATTTTAAACTAAAACCATATGATTTTTTAACATTTAGAGTTACCAGTACTTTTTCCCCTGTAAATTGAAGTTGGAAATACCTTAAAGAGACCCTGCTGATTTGGAATTTCGAACAAAGGGCAACCCATGCAGAATATTAATAATTTTGTAGCATCTAACTCAAAGATGAGTTTGGTTTGCTATTTGGAATATTGTATGTCACTGAGGATGTAGTCAATAAATGTTAGACGTAAAAATGCCCTGTAGGCAGAGATGCTTGTTAGGATCCGCATTTGAAATCTCAGGTCATTGCTGTATTTGTTATTGCCAGTACACCTGTCTCCCCCTCTTGAAATGAATCATTGAGAAATATGAATAATAAATGCTTCATTTTGTGGTATTGGTTTTACTATCTTTGGAGTGCTATGTTTTCTTTTAAGTGCCATAGGGATCTTCTAGTCTTGTTTTGATGCGAGAAAAATTAGGAAATCCTTGGGAGGCAGATTCATAATTAATCATTAGGTTATTTTGCTGAATATTGGTTTAATTTATAAAATGGTTATAAACACATCTCCCATGATATTAAAAGTAAAGTTTCATCATTTCATATTGCAAGCGATCACGAGATGTAAAATTTGAGCTACTTTGCTTGAAAGGATATTTCATTTTGTCCAGATTGTTGTTTGGTGAAAAAGGCAGAAGTGATGAAAAATCCTAAAATGATACATAATCATGGTTTTATTTGACTATATGCTTAACTAACTTGCCACTAACTTGACTCTAAGTAAGCTCAGTGAAAACAGAGATTGCACATATTTTTGCCCATTTTTTATGTCTATGTTGTCTTTATCCCTGAAGAAAGTAGGTGCTTCATAACTATTTGCTGATAAATAAGGGTTTTATTTATCTGTCTTCATACACACACACAAACACACACACATACACACACATACACATCTAGTATTGCATTTGGTATGTAGTTAAGGTACAATAAAAGTTTTCTAGGACTTACTGAAAAACTAACATACAGAGTTCTTTATAGTACTTACAAAGTATATGCATTGTGCAAAGAGTTTAGGTGATTTTAATTATTTGTAGTTTTTTAAAACCTATATCATATAATAATACCTATAATTCATTGTCTTTATTATGTGCTAAGTACTTAACATACCTATCTAATTTCATTCAGACCTTTTCAAGTAGACTCTGATTTGCACATTGTACAGATGATGTAACTGAAACTCCAGAAAGGTTAAATAATTTATATACAGTCACAAAGCTGGTAAATAGAAAATCTAGTATTTGAGCCAGATTTTATGACTCTAAAACTTATTCTTTCAGCCACCGTATAATTCCATATAACACATTGAAATTAAGCAAGTTCTGTTTCAATAACTGAAAAATGTTAGGTCAATAATAATTGTTAAAATTTTTCTTTATGTGAACAAAATAGTATGATTCAATAATTATAATGATTTTGATAACATGATTTTGATAATAGAGTTATGAAAGCAAATTAAAGAGTGTTCTATAAATTAGATGCTTGGATTAATATGTATTTGACTTGTAACTTTTTGTTTATTAATCTTGTAGGTCTGAGTGGCCGCTTCTTTGTCACCACTCTCCCAGCATTTTTTCAGTAAGTTTTAATAATTTTCTGGTCTTACAAATGATTGGAATTTAGTAGATGTGCAACTGTAATTCTAAGTTGTTTCTCATAACCACCTCTCATTCAGCTTTAACATTTGAAGGGAGAAAGACTGGCCTAAACTGAATGATAGTTATTAGAAGAAAAGGACCCACAGAGTGCTGTAGAGAAAGGAATCTAGTTTCAGGTGATAAATAAGTGAGGAGGAAGGGCCAAAGAAGATTTATTTATTGATATAAAAAGTGGGATGATTCTTAACAAATAAGTAGGAAGCGGCTAAGCAGACAAGTTGGAGAACTCTTTTCCAGATAGGAGATTTTGGAATAGTGCAGGAGAAAATGAGATAGCCTGCTAAGAAAGAACTGTAGTTAGTTTTCTATGACTATATATATTATGTATATTGTATATAATATATATTATTTATATATATTTAGACAGACCATATAAAGTGGTAAAAGAAATTCATCAGGGATAGAATCTTGGATTGACCAATATTAGGAGATCTGCAAAAAAAGACAGTAAGGAACTGAGAGTGGAGGGTCATAATAGTAGCAAGAAATCTAAAAAGTTCATGTCATAAAAACCAATGGGAAAGGAAGAAGGGAAGGGATATGCAATAGTTGACAGTGTCCATGGCAGATGGAAAAAATGATTGAACAGTACCCCATGAATATGACATTTAGTGTCATTGGAGACTCCCCACTATGAGCAGTTTATTTTTTTGAGACTAGGCCTTGCTATTTTTGCCTGTGGAACCACAGGTTCACATTGCCGGGGGTACCACGGAATCAAGTGATCCCCTGCCTCAGCTTCCCAGGTAACTGGGATTACAGGTGTGCACCACCACACCCAGCTATATTTTTTTGAAACTAGGTCTTTCTACATGCCCTGAGTGGGACTCAAACCACTATCTCGATTCCTAGCCGTCCCTTCCTAGGCTGTCGCTTATAGCCATGTGCCACCATGCCTAGCACTATGAGCAATTTCAATAAATTTGTGGAAACAGACACTCCCACCTGTCCCCCACCCCCCTATTGCATCATGTAGTAAATGAGTAAAATAAAAAAAAAGATGCTAAATGTAGACCTTCCCCTTAGGAATGTTGACTAAGAGAAAAGCAGACATAGGGAAAGCTGAGGGGGGAATGTGAGAATAAGAAGTAACTTGTTGCTTTTTAGGGAAGGGACTAAATAACATGAATTTGAAAATGTGGATACATTTTTTAAAAATGTGATAGCAGTTTTGCTTTTGTAAAAATCTGTAAATCATTAGTAACAAAAATAGTAAGTAATGTAGCAGATTCAACATAGTTAAGAACTTTGCTTGTAGTCAAGTTGTGCAGTGATAATGAAATTGGGTCAAAAAGAAGCAGAAGTCATCTTCCTACCAACAAACCACAGGATAAAAGCAGCATTTTTAAAATGTGACTTTCACCGCCCAACTTCTTACCTGGTTTGCATCTCCTGAGCATAGCAGTTGCCAGTCAAATACAATTTAAACAATAGGGCTTTATTTACAAGGAAAATTAACCAGGAAAATGAAAAGTCCTTAATGTCACAAGTGGCCAGTTGTTTTACCACAAGTACCATTTAGTCTGAAAGACCCAAATACATGTCCAAGGCACACTACAAAGTCCAGTATTTCTCCAGAGTCTTCTCTTTGCTTCTTTTCTCTCCAGCATCCCAAGCTGCTCCATTTCTCTAAGGCTCTTCAAACTTTTCCAACAGATGCTGATGCAAAGTCAGCTTTCCAAATATGCCGCCTTGCTATGGCTCTACTCTCTTTACCAGGCCTGCCTTCATCAGCATCTGACCAAATTCATCAGGCCTGCCCTCAGCAGCCCCTGGTGACCCCCAGCCTGCCATTCTGGTATCCAACTCCACGCTAACTGTTCCTCTGCTGGCCATTCTCCCACCATGGCTCCTTGTCACCACCAGCTCACTCTTCCAGGGGGCTCCCCTGGCCAAGCCACGTGGGCCTGTTTTATTAGTCTGCCATTCTCCTCTCTTCCCCCCACCTCTCTTTTGGCTCCTTTTTTTATCTGCCTTTTGGGGCTTCCCATTTTCTCTCGCAGGTCTTTCTCTCAGATCCCGCCCACCTGGGCAGTATGGCACCTATACAATTTTCAACTATGTCACTACCCTGTATCAATAAAATAGAATGTTTAATGCCATTTTAGAATTCTTGTTTGTTTTAAATTAATATTTGTACATGTTTTCTGATTTATACCTAACTATAATAATAATTTGGATATGTTCTCATAATTTGTAGCGCAAAGGATGGGATATTCCGTCGTTACCGTGGGCCAGGAATCTATGAGGATCTGCAAAATTATATCTTGGAGAAGAAATGGCAATCAGTTGAGCCTTTGACTGGCTGGAAATCCCCAGCTTCTTTAACGTAACTTATTATTTTTTTTAATGGTAATGGGAGGTATCAAGTTACCAGCACATACATGGACTTCATAGTAATTTCTTAGTCATTTCATAGTCATCTGCCTACAGTGTATGAGTGTGCCTGACCTGTGTGGTGTTTCTGTTTAGAATCCATGTATGTTTCTTTTAGTTGTTCGTATAGTAGAAGTTAAGTATCAAGTTTCAGCTTAGTACAGAAAGCTTTGTGTCTGACTTTTGCCCTGAACTATGCCGCCTGTTTTTTTTATACAAAACATGGTGTTGAATACTATTTACTATTCTTGATTTATTTTAAATTATTGATGAGCTAGACTTGTAACTGTCTTGAATTTTGGTTCATAAAGAAATTGCTCTGTGTGTGTGTGCATGTGTGTCGCACGTGTGTGTGTACCTTTGACTGTCTAGAGGAATATTGCATACTGCTAGGGATAATTTTGACCATAATGGCAAACTGTAGTACTTGGTAAACTCAAACCATAATAAAAATTTTTCACAGTTGATTTTAATTTTTCATTAATGTTATGTTAATGTATATAAGTAGAAGCAAAATGCCCACTGAAATAGGAGCAAATTATAAAATAATATAGGAATAAATCATCTAATGAAATCTATAATATCCAGGAAATACATAACTAATTCTTTTTTTTTTGAGATTAGATCTTGCTATTTTTGCCTGTGGAATCACAGACTCAAGCAATCCCCAGCCTCAGCTTCCCAGGTAGCTGGGATTACAGGCACGCGCCACCATGCCCAGCTATTTTTTTTTGGAACTAGGTCTTGCTATGTGCCCTGGCGGGACTTGAACTGCAATCCCTGGCCCCGGCTGAGGCTTCCTAGGCTGCCACTTACAGGCATGCGCCACCATGCCTGGCTTACATAATTATTTCTTAAAACAACTCACCTTTGACATTTTTTTCTACAAGTATTTAAGTGGTGCTTTTATTTTATGTATTGTCTGAGGTGCTAGATATTCAGCAGTGCCTGAGAGAGATGTGGCCCCTTTGCTCCTCTAAACAAAACAGTGGAGACACATAGAAAGTCTGAATAAAGATTACTTGAAAGATACTTTTACTAGGCTGGAGAATAACTGCAGACTCATGGACCCTGTTAAATGAAGAGAGTAGGAAGGTTGCTCTATAGAGAGGACAAAGAGTGAGATCGAGAGAGAAAACGAACTACTCCAGGTAAAGGAGTAGAAATGCTCATATGGAAGGACACAAATATGCATAGACTCCAAATTATCAAGAATTTTGTGTGTCAAGCAGCAAAACAGGGACCAGAATTGAACATAGTGCAGGAGAGGAGAGTCATTTAAGGTGAGTACAAGAGACATGCTGGAGCCACATCTAATAGGTTTGTGACTGCAGTGAGCAACTTGGATTTTATTAGTATAGACTCTGGGAAGTGGCTCCTGGTAGAAGAGATTGGAAGGGGCAAGAATGAATGAGGTTTGAAAATTAACCTATTATAAGATCTAGCCTGAAGATGGTGGGAGTGCGTGTGCATCAGTATGGTGGCAGCAGAGATGGAGAAAATGGGTAGATTTACAGTGTGTTTTGAAGGTAAACTTGCTTAAGCAAAGGTGAGGCAAAATTCATAATAGCAGTTTTGGGGCTTTGTGCTTGAGTATTTTCTGGATTCTGGTACCATGTATTAATACAGACAAGAGAAAATCAAGAGTTTGTGCTAAATCTGAGATGTAGATTTTATAGAGTGTCAGATTGAATGCATGGAGATGATCACAACCACAATGCATATTGATATAAGGCATTTTATCTGGATACAGAAAAAGAAAAAATAAGTGACATTTATAGGTCCCAAAATTAAGAATTTTGGTGAAGGAGTCATCAAAAAAAAACTGAAAATGAGTATCAGTGTAGAGGGGCAAACTAGGGTTTGTGGTTTTCTGGAAGACAAGAGTGGTCAAAAGGGAAGAAATAGTCACTTGTCTCATTTTACCAAGAGGCGTAGGATGATCACGTCTGAGACATGAATTTGAATGAAGCAGTGTAAAGTCATTGTGGACTTGATCAGTAGGAATAGTGCTTAATGAGGACAGAAACTGGATTTGAATGGGTTTAAGATATAGTGAGAATGTGAGCAAGTGTGGACTATTTTTTGGAGAAATTTGTTTGTGAAGCTAGAGGATAATTGAGGGCCAGGGATGGGATGGTTTGCTTAAAAGATAAGAGAGGGCAGAACATGCCATGCTGATGAAAATGATCCAGCAGAAAGGAGAACTTGCTAACACAGCAGCAGTAACTGACAGAAAGAACCAAGTCATTAACAAACCAAATGAATGAAATCCAAAACTCAGATGAAGGACTTGCACTGTGTTATGTGAGATGTTCTCTGGTGTAACAGGAGAAATTGGGCACAGGTCTGCACTGGGCTCAGATTTGATGATGGGATGATATAAAAGATCACATAATAGTTTCTGATTTCACAGAAACAGATAAGAAGTGTTTGTTGGCTGTGAGCATATATGAAGTTTGAAGAGGGGAAAAGTGCCTAAAAGGTTGCAGTGGGACAGGAGGAGAGTGGGAGTACTCACTAAGGTCTGTACCTTGAAGGAAGAACAGTCATGATCATATAATCTTTCCTCCAGGAGTGTGAGCTGCTCAGGGTTTGGGCTTTTGCCAAGTACATACTTGCAGCAGCAAGAGAATGAACCAGGTGATTTGAATGCATTTCAGCAGAGTGATTGAAATGGTGACCATGGGAATTAACCTTGCTAAGACCAAATGAATCTATGAAAAAGGGGAGAAGTTGTTGCAGAAGTGTAGGGGCAATCCTAGTGATAAGAGTTTTGGTTTTCTCTCAGTGTATCTCACTATTGGTTCTCCATCTCTCTCTCGCTCTCTTTTTTTTTTTTTAGGATGTCTGGAATGGCTGGTCTTTTTAGCATCTCTGGCAAGATATGGGTGAGTAGTCTTAAATATATCTTCTGTGATTATCTAGCAGAGGATTTTTTAAAGTTACAATGTAAATTCTAAATACATGTATATTTAATTTCACTTTTCTTCTTAAGCCACACAACTACCCCCAGTGAAACTGTCTTGGAATAGAAGGGCACAAATTGAACAAAGAACAACTGCTACATCAAAGTTTTATTTTCTTAGATCAGTGATAAAACCCTTTACTGAAGCTGAAAGGCTTTGTAAAGTACTTCATTTTATTTTCACATTGTCATAATCTCTGGAGATGAAAATGATCTAAAACTAAAAAATGATTCTGTGTGTCAGGAATCAGCTATTCTAGTGTGTGGGCTGATCTCCCATTTTTGTAAATAAAATTTTATTAGAACACAGTAATATTTATTACCCATTATCTTTGATCGCTTTCAATTTACGGTGGTAGAGTGTGATAAAGCTTATCAGACAAGCAGCTTAAAATATTTACTGTATGGTTTAAGAAAATGTTTATACACCCCTGCAATATGTGATTGTATAATTTCATTTCAGTGAATTAGAACTGTTATTTAGGTAAAAATATTTAAGCTTTATAATATTGAATGTGTCACATTAACTTTTTCTTCCCCTTTCTGTATAGGGTGGGCTACACAGATTTTACGAAAGTGCTGGGAGGTGAAATATATAGCCTTGAAGTATTCCAAAAATTTTTTAGAAATGATGCTGTCCTCCTTGGTCTGATTGAAGATTAGAATCTATGACTTAGAACTTATTTAGAACTTAATATTCAAGGAGCTCATGAAGACTTTCTAATGCATAATGATATATGTTGAGGAAAATTTAAGAACAACTTTTCATGCCCCAGTTTTTCAGTTGTATTTTATTTTCTGCCATATGTAAAATATCAGCTTATGGTTTTGTGTTTGTTGTTTTTTCTAACAAAAGCTAAATTTGTCAGTTGAATTCAGTATTCTTTGGTTAAAATATAACATCATCTATATCAATGTCACAGATTAAACAAGTAATTTCCCTCTCTCCAGATAGTGTAAGTTCTAGGTGATTTCCTCCTACTGCTTTCTTAACACTTAAGGAAGCATTAATTCGAGCTAAGGATTGCAAACTGGTAATTGAGTATAAGGAGTGCTGTCTTTTGCAGCAAGTAGACCCTAAAGGTTATAGGAGTCCACATATCCTGATAGCCATTTGAGATCTTTGTAGCCTTAGAAGGTCTAATTCAGGAGGGTAATTGTAATCTACGGGTGAATGTCAGGGATCACAGAGTAAGATGTTAGCTTAGAACCTATGGTAAGCACAGGTCAATAATACATTATATTCTCTAAGTTTAGAATAACATAGATGAAAGTTGATCAAAATCTTTAAACATTGTTTAAGAGAGAAGTTACGCTTTTAAAGACTATCAAAGAGGATAAATAGTTTCTCTAATCTCATATAACTTGACATTTAGTGCTTTGTAAAGCAAGAGTTTAGATAAGGAGTTATATTTTTCATTATATCAGTATTTTCAGTATAAATGATTACAGTATGTGGCTTGTATCTGTACACAAAATGCTCAACTGTAAGGAATATAGGGAAATTGTGTGGGAACTATACTGGACTGGAGAGAAAGGGGCATTTGGAGAATAGAATACGACCCACGTCTGAATAACCAATTAAGATGTTCTTCTTAGTATTTTTAGTTCTTACTGCATACTCTAAAGAAGTAGAATATATCTAATATTTATATGTATGCATATTTAGAATGTCTTTCTGGTTATTTAAAGAACAGGCCAAAATAGTTTTATAAGCTAAACTGAAATTTAACATTTAATTACTTTTTTGCATTTTATAAAATACTTATCTAATATTAGACCATGTGTTTTCTTTTGGAGTAAAATGTTTTATTAAACTTTTAATGATATTAAATATTTTCAATATTAAGTACTTTTCATTTTACCTTTTTGGTTACATACATTAGTCACTATATCATTTTACTTTTTACCTATTAGACAACAAGGAGTATTTTCTTATTCATATATTTTTTAACCAAGACTGGTTAAATAGGATTAAATAGGTTTCCTGACTGTTGTACAAAATATTTTTGCTAGCTTGATTTAACATTTGAATTAAACATTATTTTGACTAGGTGAACTTATGCTGCTCATAGTCTAAGGTTGTATGTAACTTACTGCTCTTCAGTGTTGCTTTAGTTTTGAAAGAATGTGGGAATGCAACACATACTAGCTGTAGTGGGGTGCCCTAGATCCTTGGGAGATGATCTTGTGATGTCCAGAAGATTTAATGCTTTAATAGTGTTACAGTTGAGAATTAAAGGCTAGGAGGGGTTAGAGTGTAAAGTGTTTTAAAACTCTAAAATATTCCACCTATGTTTTAGATTGGCATTTCTTTTTATATAGAGCAATATTATAGTGAGGAGATTTCCATTCACAAGACTCTCAGTAGGACTACAAGAAGTCGCAAGGTTATGTCTTGTGTTGCAAGTTTTGAGAGGAAAGATAGAAGAGGAAGTAAACCCTCCATCATCACTGGAAAAAAATTTTTGAACTGCTCATGTACAGGGAAGATATTTTGAGATTCTGATCTGTATCAGAAAGAAATGCAGGGCCAGCCTGTCCCAAATTTCTCATAGTATACGCTGTGACTTAGTTGGACTCTAAATCCAAAGGCCTCCTGTCCTTGGGACCAGCCCTGTTCTGAATGAGATTATGTAACAGTATAGATGATTGAATGTCTTTGGACAGCATCTAATCTGGCCTATAGAAATTCAGATACCAGAGGGAATGCAAGCCTCTTGAGAAAACGATCTACCTCTGATCCATGGCCTGAATTCATTCTTTAAATCCACCATTGAGGATGCTTTTCATATTTATTCTACTGTAATGCTATCTTTATTTAATTCTCTCACTCCAGTCTATATATAGTCAAACTAGCTCTTATGAGACATCTCTTACAATAATATAATAATATGAGGTATCAGACCCTACAGGCAGTGTTTTGGAGCATTTTAAGTTAACAAAGTAGGAAGTTTACTTGTGATGAGCACAAGTGAGGATACTGAGCAAAGATCACTTTTTTTCACAGAAATACCTGAGTAATTGAAATTGAATTATACTAAGTACAGTTAGTTATTGCTTGAAAACATACATATAGTGAAACTTCAAGTACCAAGTATCATCAACCCTAACTTTCTTAAGGAACTTATAATGGATTCAGTCAAGTAAATAGGTAAAGATTTATGTCTGTGGTTGAGAAAACATAACTTTATTAATGAGACTTAAATAATAATCACCTATCAGACCACAAGATGGCAGGATTTCTCTAAGAAGCTAAAATAAATTCTTAGAAAAGTAAGGTGATACAGGAAAATTGAAGTGGAAATTAGTGTTTTAGAGTTGTTCACATTTTCCACTAATAAGGAAATTAAAGATTTTCTAATATCTTTTCCTTACTTAACAAATATTGAACACTTTGATTACATTTATCAGTGTTTAAAATGCTTGTTGAGTCTAGTATATCTTCTGCTGTCTAAGAAATTGAAGAGAAGTTCTTTTCTAGGTTTTTCTGGATTGGTTTACAAGATTGTTTATTTTGTGTAACATTTAGAATTAAGATAGACTGAAGTATCTTATTTAACTACTTAACATTTATAAATGACAAAGCAATTGGAGTTGCTTTAGTAATTTATATTTTGAGAAATTTTAAGTTATTATTAAATTAATTCTGTTAGTAGAAAGTTGGATTTATTTTCATCAGATTCTTAAATTCTAGGCAAGTTTTTCAGTTGTTATCTCTACTGCTTTTGGTATCTAGCTTTAAGCCATATCATTGTGTCCCCATTAATTGTTCGAATTAAAATGAATAACTACTTTTGAAGCTATAAGGTCCTAAGGCATGAAGAGTCAAAGAACCTACAATTCCACATCTAAGTGGGACTTGACTCCAAAATAGCTGTTTCTTATCTGTAATTCTTAGATGAATTAGGATGAAAATAACATAGCTAAGTTTTTATATATTTGTTTTTTTATAGTTAAATATTAGAGTTCAGGAAACAGTGAAACCTCTCCTCAAAGACTGATAAAATCTCACACTTAATGAATTAACTGGGAAAACTTTCTTTTTTATGGTAATTTATGGTTTTATGGTAATTCAGGAAAGCTATAAAGTTTGGGTCAGGGTAGATAAATGAGAATATTGATAAACAAAGTATAGAGTAATATTAAGTAATTTTCTTTAATAATTTATTTTACTTAAAAATTAATGAAGACCCAAGGTGTTTAATTTTTTTGATGTCATGAGTAAAAGCCAAGATACAGCTAATTATTAGGGGAGAGTGACCAAAAATGTTATTACAGTGAAGAAACTAGAAAAACACTTCTACCATATCATGAACTCCACAGAAGTGTAACTGTTAATAATTAAGACCTTGAATATTAGTCTCTGATCAATATAAAGTTTTACTTTATCTGGAAGAATCATATGCATGCATACACCATGATGCGTGACCTTTGTAGGTGCTCATATATGTAAAAACAGTTGGCATACTGAGTTATAGCTGGAGAGAATGATTCAAACATTTCCATCCTCATAATAAATAAATTATTTTCTTCTGATACAGCATCTTCACAACTATTTCACTGTGACTCTTGGAATTCCTGCATGGTGTTCTTATGTCTTTTTCATCATAGCTACCTTGATTTTTGGTCTTTTCATGGGACTGGTAAGCAATACTGTTGACCTTTTTTCCCGTTAAAACTGTAAGGACCTAAGACAAGGTGATCGCTGACTGAACAGTCATGAAGAGTCATGGTACCTACAGGTACCTTAAAGCTTACATGGGTTTTGGGGAAAACTGGAAAGCAGCCAAGAAAGAAAAAGCACATAAACATTGTTTTGTGTATAATCTAAGCTGTTAAAGAGCATTTGCACGGTTGTACTACTTTCAATAGTATTTTGAGATACAATGGAAAATTCATTAAATTATTATCTCCTAATCCTATCCTTTAGATAGTCTGAAGATGTGTGCTGCCTATGATTAGGCAGTGATGAAAGAGAAAGTAGAGACCTTACTTGAGTTGATAGTTTCCAAGACAACCAAGTCAGCTGCGATTTCATATCTTGCCTCCTTAATTAGAACATTTGTGATTAAGGCCAGAGATATGAATTTGTTCCTTGGGTGAATAAGATGATTTTTCTTATTCATATCCTTCTATTGAACCTCTAATCCTGACTAGCTGTTTATGTACACATTCTACATTTCCTAAGATAACCAGTTTTATAAGATAATTTGAAGAAATGTATATTATTGGTAGAAAAAAATAAGATGCACATCACTTTTCTTATTTGGTTATGAAAATTGGTATCAGGTGTCTGTACAATTTATCCCTAAGCTTTGAATAGTCCCATATTTTAGGTAAGAGTTGGAATAACAAATACATTATATAGACAACTGTGTTTTAGCATGTTTTACTGTTTGATATGCTTTAAAAAATGTTTATCTACGCTTGATCAATTTGATTTGAGTTTTAAACTCTTAAATGGACTGGAGTGCACTTATCCCCTAAGGGGTTTGTAGTTTATCAAGGGAAAACCATGTTTATAGTCAATGGAAAGTGACTCCTGCTGGAATCAAGGTTAGAGGTAGAACCAGTTAATCGCTGTTTAAAATAAGGTTTAGTTCCTATCATTGAATTTCTTATGGTACTACTAGAAATTCTAAAATATTCTTCTGTGCACATGAAGTTTTCCTCATGGTGAGATAAAGACCATGTAGTTTTGTTTGTACTAAAGAGTATATTTAGGCCGCATACGGTGGCCCGTGCCTGTAAGCAGCAGCCAATGAAAACTGCGGCAGGGACTGGAGATTGCGGTTTAAGTTCCACCCTGGGCAAGGTAGCAAGACCTAGTCCCAAAAAAATAGCTGGGCCTGGTGACATGCACCTGTAATTCCAGCTACCTGGGAAGCTGAGGCTGGGGATTGGCTTGAGTCTGTAGTACCCCAGGCAACATGAGACTGCAGTTCCACGGGCAAAAATAGTGAGACCTAGTCTCAAAAAAAAAGTATATTTAAGACTCCCATATTTTAGGCTGGACCCATTTTCTTATACCTGCATGATTAATCTATTTTTAATAAGTTTTCTGTAGACATTAACTTTATGAACCTTTTCTAAATAGTATTTTCCTATATTACGTCACGTTTGAAAACTAAGAAATTCTTAATGATACCTGAGTTTTTTTAAAAAGAACTTTTGGGCAATCTGCTAGTTATTTGTATATGAATATCTGGTTCTAGAAACAAGACCTAATATTGAGGTTCTTTGGTAATAACTCCTATTAAATCACTTTTTTCCTCCAGGTCTTGGTGATAATATCAGAATGTTTCTATATGCCACTTCCAAGGCATTTCTCTGAACGTTCTGGTAAGTGTGATAAATTAATGTGGTAGTGTATTTTTAGAATTCTGTTTTGTATTCTTACATTTGCTAGGTGCCCAAACCATTATCGCTACCAAATTCTTAAGCTATGTCTCTAAATAGATTTGAGAAAAAAGTGATTTTTTCTTTTAAATTATGGAGTATTTCATTTTAGCAATTATATTTTCCCTGTTGGTGTATGTGCTCATTAATGAGTTGACACAGTTTCCTTTATTCTAATAGGAATGACACAGGAGAGAGGCGAACTTACATTTATTAAATTACTACTATAACTTTAGCCATCCTACGTCTTTTGAAAATAGTCTCCCCCAAATTTTGTAGTGTTCCCTGGTATTTCTGTGACCAAATAATCCTGGATTTGAATGTTTTTATTCCCATTTTGAGATTTTACATGGTCTTTTATGAAACTTTATAATTGCAGAATTTATATGGGAGTTAAATAAGTTTATTTTACTTTTTAGTTCTTGATGTTTTCAAGACTTCCAAGTCATTCATAGATGAGAATATATGTTCTGTTACTTAGAATTCTTAAAAGTAACGGAAACCCAATTTAAAGCAACTTAGGAGGAAAAGGAGAAAATTTATTAGCTCATATAACTAAAAAACTCAAAAGATTTTTTGACTTCAAGTACAGTTTAAGGATTGTTAGATTTCTGTTTTCATGAGACTGGTTCAGTGGCTTCAACAATCCCAACTCATATCAGTTTAGCAATCTCTATAGAAAGCTTTCCTCCTGGCTTGATAAAAACTTGTATTCTGATTGGCTCATCTTAATTCACATTTTTGATCCAATCACCATAACCAGTGAGTAGAACCTCTACCAGGTACAAAATGCCGAGCATGAGGGCACCTTTGTCTTTCTTGCCCACATTGTCTGCCTAAATCAACATGATGAATGAAATCTCCTGAGAGAGACTGTGAAGGCGTGGATGGGGCTAGGAATCTAATGAGACATCTGTCCCATGTGATAGCAACTTTAGAGTGGAGAGAACTGTCACTGCAGCATTGTTTGCTTTCACAACTAAGCATACTCAGTTGGTTTCTGAATAACCACTGGCTATTCAGAAAAGGTTCTCCTCTCTTCCCTCTACAGAGCCCAGTCGAAGATCAGAGGAGGCTCATAGGGCTGAACATCTGCAGGATGCAGAGGAGGAAAAAGATGATTCAAATGAAGATGAAAACAAGGACAGCCTTGTAGATGATGAAGAAGAGAAAGAAGACCTTGGTGATGAGGATGAAGCAGAGGAAGAAGAGGAGGAGGATAGTCCTACTGCTGGTGTGGATGAGGAGAGGAGTGATGTCAATGTCGAAGGGCCTCTGAGAAAGGCCCAGAAAGAGGTAGAACTTGATGAGACTGAAGAAGATGGCACTGAGCAGCCCTGTTCAGCTGACACAGAGATACCAGGAGACACATTGAGACAGCGCAAAAGTCATACTGATAAAGGACCATAGGTTTAATGACAGTATTTTCAAGAATACAGACCAGAGGAATTTCTCAGCTTCCCTCTGATCTGCAGTTTAAACCAAATCCTTACTTTTTCCTGAATTAGCTAGCTTCTCTTAAAAAAGAAAAGAAAAATCTGTAGTCATGTGGTCTCATGGCATTAAGCCTCATGTATGTAAAGAGTATTTCAGGCATGACAATCAGAGTACAAAAAAAATAAACATGGTGTTTAAATCTGTTTGAGAACTTGGGATAGGCAAAATTCATTTACTTGGGGCTAAGGTATCTCTATGCTATCAAGGAACCTCACCCCAAATTAGTACATTATAAATAGCATCCCAGGCATCTCAAGGTACAGTGGAATTCTTGCTTCTTGTGCTGAATACTTAATTATATCAACTGTAAGAAACATCACATGAGAGTACAAGGAAACCTTTCCGGAGATAGAAATTGAGAACCTGGATATTAATTCAGTAAAGTGTTTGGAAGTCATTCTATTCCTCCAAATCTCCTTTGTTGTTTTATTGCTTACCTTGAATACTTTCAAGTTTCCCACTTTGGCCTACATACTCCCCACACTCTTCACCACACTTCCTTAGTGAGAGGATTCAGACAGCAGCTAACTCTTTACATCAGTTGTATTTCATTTTGATTTAAGGGTTTAGAAATCAAGAACCACAACCCATGAAACCATGACTGCCAGGCATCTCAAATGATATATTATAACCTTTGGAGATTAGAAAGGAAGTAGGGATTTTATCAGAGAAACTTTTGTTGTTTTTTTGCCAAAATGTAATTATTATTATTTTTTTTTTTTCAAAAAGTTCCTTCAGCATTATTCTCTTTTAAAGCCAGAAGTCCCTAAGTTTTTCCTTCACAAGGTTGTCTTGTAAAGAAAACTTAAATACTATGTTGTTTTGTTTTCATCTCAAGGGGATCTCTGGCTCTTGAACCACTTTAATACTAACTGAAAAACCATTTCTGTTTTCCTTCAGTAATGTGCTTTTGGTGAAAGAATAATGAAACTGAATATATCTGGAAATGAAAGATTTTGTTTCGTTTCCTTCTTCCTTAATCTTATAAAGAATTGTATCCCTGTAAATCTCTCAATACTCAATCTACGAAAATTACCCTAGAGGCTCAATTTCTTCTTAAAAATCAATCCATCTACTTTTGCCTCATCTGATTTATGTCATAGAATAAATTCACAAAATTAGTTTCCATACTTATGAAAGATGACTAAAGTTAATCCTATATCCCTTGAGTCCAGACAGAATAACCAGTATAAGTTCATGAAACTCAAAAAGTTTCTCTCATCTTTAAAAGAAATACGCAGTATACATCTCTCTGGATGTTTAGATAACCCTTATATTAACTTTGAACAGAGGCTCACTGAGGGAGGGGGGAATTTGTGAAACTCCCTATGCTATGTGGTTGAATGAGCCTATTGGAAGCCTCACACAAAGGGAGTTTTTATTCTGACAAAAACCCAGTTTTAAAGATAGTTATTTTTCATCTTTCCTACCTAGCTACATGATAGTCTTATCCCCAAGTATGGTGTGGTTAATTAAAAATTGCCAGTAGTTTTTCTCTTCAGACCATATGATCTCAGATTTTGAGGCCATCGTGGTATTGACTAAGAGAAACTTGAGAAGTGCCAGATTCCTACTCATCCCACCATGTAGATTTCTGGCACATCCTCACCCACGCACCATGGCAGATGGCAGCTCCATCTTCTTGATACTAGAGAACTTTTCTGGATCAGCAGTGAACTGGATGTACCCTTCTGTCACTGAATTTCCCACAGTCAGTTGAAACAGTTTTCTAAGGTCATTAAGTTCAAGTTCAGAGTTACTGAGTAAGAAAAGTTTCATTGTTTGGCTTTGCCTCAACCCTTCCCATCATCCAATATTGAAATACTTTGTAAGTGGCATACTTGACCAGAGCAGAAGGAATAACAGCATAAAGTCTACTTTGCATTTTATAAATATAAAGCCAATTTCCAATTGGCCACCAAATAGTACTTACTTATATAATAAGAAAAATAAATGTATTTCCTTTTTTATTACTACTTTAAAAAAATTGGAGGGGAGAAAATTTTGTTGGTGAAAGAGATCCATTAGAAGCTTAAGTGTCTGGCTTAAGTGTGAACCTTTTTCCTTGTTTTTTAATATTCTGGTAAAAAAAAAAAAGTATGTGAATTTTTACTAAATGGTGCACATCTAATTTAATTTCCACGCAAGACCTTTATATCTGTTTTTAATATCTGAATATAAAATTAAAGGAAAAAAGTCTAAAATAATTTAAAATTAGATAATCATTTCAATAGGATTTAAAATTTTTCCAATAGATGATATATTTAATCCAGAAGTCAAGGCTGTGGAAACATGATTTTGATTAAAAAACATATATACAGCAACCAGGCTTCCTGATGCTAAAATACCAGTTATTTTCAGAATAGTATTTTCTAGAAATAAAAATGAGGTGAAAAAAAAATAACCTTGAATTTTGAAATGAGGGTACAGTGCTTTATGTGTGAGTAATGAAACCATGTAGGTTTTCATTCATTAGAAGGAAAGTTTGAAACTTTAAGCTGCCTTTTTCTTGTTTTCTTTTCATCCCTTGCTAGATAAGCTGAAGCACACCAACTTACTTAGCCTTATCACGTTGATGCAACCTCCAGTCAGTTTCGCTTCTAGTTCCCTGTGATGAACTATAAGCATGGGGTGAGAGGCAAGACTCAGTTTTGCAGAACTTGCACTGCATGGAGGCCTGTTTACTACCTAATCTCATGGTTTGGTTCCAGTTTTCTACAGGCCTCCTTAACTAGATAAAGAAATTCAAAGTAACTACTTTAGTAAATAGCAAGTTCTAGGAAAGTTGGCTTTTGACAAGGGTTAAAGCCAAACTTTGAATTTTTATTGCTAGACACCCTTGTTGATAGCTACAGTTTTGGTGTGCTACATGATTTGGATTTACATGTGTCTGTAAAACTTGTAGCCTGTACTGCTTTTGGGGTAAATGATAAAAGTGCCTCTAAAGGCAAATATTTGGCATTTGATTTTTATATTAAGTCCTTCAATAGTGGGCTCTGTGCATTAATTTATAGGAAGGGGGAAATTTTTTAAAGAGTCCCAAAAAATGTGAATAAGGTACACCTGAGTTTTCAGCACAAAACTTTAAATTGGTAATATGGTAGAGAATGAACGGAGAGGTAGTGCTTTTGCTAATGAGTATCAATAATTTGTGTTCTCACTTGTGAAGTGTTATTTCTGCCAGTATTATAAACATGTGGTTGAACCATCCTGTCAAATATATTGGAAAGTATGACTGTAAATCTTTTGTGCCAACAGAAAAGTTTGTTCTTGTTTAGTGTCTCTTTACCTCAGTCCTAAAATTTGTTCCTCTTGAGAAGAGCTTGTTTGAAAAATCGAATGTAGAGTTACCAAGGCTGATGAACATTGACAGGACAGCTTTCTTGAACAGCTTTCCTAAAGTCTGAGAGTTGGTTGAAAGATCTTTAAATTTTATATCAGAACATGACCGTCAGATGGCATATTGTTAGTAAGATTTTATGTGAACTGTGATATATGTGGCTCACACAACTTTGATGTTTTGATGTAGTATAATCATATTTGTTACTAAATAGCTTCTTTGTGCATATGCAAATTTTATATTAAAATGTTGTTTATTTGTATTGTATACATTATAAATTTGTCTCTGAAATAGTCTCATTTAGCCCACTGGTAGAATTAATTTTTTCTTCATCCTTATATTTTGACTTGTTTGGACAGCATCTACAACAGCTGGTATTGAAAATCAAGATTTGAGTTTCAAGCAATGTATTGCCTAAATTAGAAATCACCTTATCACAGAGTTGTATTTGCCTTATCACAAAAAGTCCTTGATCTTTTTGGTTTTCCTTTTATTGTAAATTTCCATTTACATCAAAACCAAATGCTAGTGATAGTAAAAACAAAATAGTCTGTTACTTTTCACCTAAGTGTTTTCACCAAAGCCGTTTGCCTAGACAGTGAAAAGTTTTCCTCTATGCTTGTCCTCCATTCAGTTTGTTTGTTCCCCTTCTCTGTTTCAATTGACTTCTCTTTGATAAGATGAAACCTAAGCCATGTGTCTTTTAGTGACTCTGAAAGGTCCAGAAAGCTAAGGCATGTCCAAAGGATTCTTCCTTGTCACAGCCCAATATGTTACATATAGAAACTCATTGTACTTACCTCGTAGGTCTCATTCTGGAATGAGTATTGGGGTGGTCAGGGCTGAGAGAACTGGCAAAGAATGTTCCTATTCCTTCAAGACTGAACTTTCCTGGTCTCCATTTAGAAGACTGTTCTACACCTGATGCTTCCTACTGCAGAGTAGTGGAAAAGCACCAAGTGGCTGAGGTGACTCATTTAAATAACCTCAGGGAGTGAGATAATAGAAATGAAATTTTTGACTCTTTAAAGATGGTCAGCTGTGTGTAGAAAGAAGAAAATGTTTAAACTTCCATACCATCAGTCCGTTCCTCAGAGAATTTATTCTCTGCATGCTTATTTTTTATACAAAGAAATCTGTTTTGTGGTGTCTGAGCCTACATGAACTTGATTGTACAACCTTGGTGGTTAGCAAAACTGGCAACTTTTAAAGCCCACAACACCTGAATTGTAAAATGAAGTTCCCTCCTTTAGTGTAGTCTCAAGGGATTTTGGGGAAGTGTTCAGCAAGAATAGGAAGTCTTTCATGGAACATAAGAACTTACTGGTAGTAACTGTGTTAGGCTAGTCTAGGACATGTTAACAGACTCCAAAATCTCAAGGGCTTGAAGAACAAGAATTTTATTACTTTTTTGATTCACCCCATGTCATATATCCCAGGCAGTAGTAACACCTTCATGTAGTTTTTCCTTCAAATGCACTTCAGATGTGGCTCTGCTCTCTGTGACTTTTAAGGTAGCTGTTTTCATCTCAGCCAGTCATAAGGCAAAAGAGCTTGGAGAAGCTTTCCTGGGAGGTTTTAAAGCTCAACTGCCAAGAGGCACATTATTTCTATTCACATTTCTAGTGAGAGGACTTAAGCATGTTTTCATACTAACCAAAAGGGAGTTTAGGATATGTTTCACTACCATGTACTTAAGGACAGAGGGAGATTCAAGAACTAGCATCTTCCCACAATGACTGTCTCACCTCTGTACCATAGTACCTTCAGACTAAGTTCCTGCGGACTGTTAGTATGAATGAACTCATGGCAGGTGAGAAGGAGCATATATATATAGCACCAGAATTACCACTCCTCCACTTGGACTTTACTCTTTGGTATTCAAGGGAACAGGGCTTTCAAACCCTAAAGTGGTGTTTGGAAGGTGGGCATTAAGAAGTGGAAAAGTTAAGAGATGCTGTGGTTTACAAATGGAAAAGTTAAGAGATGCTGTGGGAGTTTATAGAAAAGGAGCTGTCCAAGCCAAGATTTCAGATGGTACGTGTGACCAGAAAAGCATGACTAAGGGTTGCTGAGGCTGAGATGGTTGTGGGGTCTCTCAGACATACAGAAGCAGTCTTAAAGCTACATGGACTTAGCATTTATTTCAGTGGGTGGTTTTTGCTGAGCCAGTAAGGTAGAGTAAATGGCTTCATTTCCTTGTGTAGAAGGAAGTTATGGCACAGTTTTTTGTTGTTTTTTATTTCAGCATGAAGTTTTAGTCCTGATTCAATATAGTTATTATCTAAATAGTAATTTATAGATTCCTAAAACTCCTTAAATGAAACTTTAGTAAAAACAATCATTTGATTAATTATATTAACCCAAATTTACATTTTGAAAAGACACACCACCGGAATGTTGTGTTGACACTGATTTGAAAGACAATTCCTTACCTTTTTTTTAATCTTTACTTGGTAAAGACAACAGGATCAACCCAGAGCAAATTTATACCCCAAAGGGGAAATCTGATGGTTTCACAAAATTCAGAGCTGTTGTGTGTTGTTTTTTTTCCTTTCTTTCAAATTTCTTGAGTGCAGTAAATTGTAAAGATTTGTCTCAATTTAATAGCATTAAAAACCAGAAATTATGGGTTAACCAAGATTTTTAATTATTTTGATGAATAACAGTTATACAGAGTGTTCTAAGACTTTTCATAGTTCTGAATTCATAGTTGGGAACGAGTTTTTCCAACATGTGTTCTTGTAACACTAGAAAGCATCGTCTTTGCACAGAGAAGATGCTGATGAGCAAATCCAAAATCTTTGCTCCTATGAATCCCAAATTCAGAATTCGTCTTTGGTACCTTATCTTTTCAGTGGGAAGAGTATGGACTTCCATATCAAATAATGAATATACAATTTTAACCAATCCAATGAGGACCATTAGAAAAGCAGTTTTGAGTAAGCACATGGGAATGTTAAGCTCTTATATGAGACAGCAAGCTTGAAAACAAGCATCCATTTATAAAAATCTAGTCTACACAAATAGTGAAGGATTACTGGGTCATCAAGGTGATCCTAGTATGGGGCTGCCTTTCTCCTGAGGACATTATTGCTGTTTTCAGGAGTGAGGATGGAGAGTGATGCATTTGATGAAATCCGTGAGCTTTGTGAAGCTAAGAATGGAAGAACCTATAAACCTTGTTTGGGTTGGAGCTCTGAAAAGGTGTAAGCTAGGAGATAATTAGAAGTAGACAGACCCTTGCAGCTCAGCCTTGGTCTATACAGTTCATAAAAACAAGGTGAGGTAATCCTGGCAGCAAGTATAAATGCTGGCAGGAAATAAATTGGTAATGTTTGGGTTCTTAAATTGAATTGCAGTTTCTCTTGCCTTTTTTTTTTTTTTCCTTTTTTTTACTTTGCTATGAGGTAGTATTTCTTGGTGTAAGTAAATCTTGGGGGCTCATAATAGACATGTGTTTGTAGATCACTTAAATTCAAAGGCCCATAATTTGGTAATCAAAAGTGTTGATTTCCTTTTAAGTATTGTTTTCACCCTCTGCTTCCTCTTTTAGTCCCAAAGCAATCCTTTCTTCCTCAAGTCAACACTATTACCTATTCCCCATTTTTATTATTTAGTCTATCCCTAAAAAGTTTTGTAGCGTGTCACCAAAATATAAGTGTTAATCACTTTCTTTTATTTTCCTCTTACCTACTACTACCTTCCCCTTACCCCCCTGCCCCCTTTATTCTTTCTGGAGGATGATTCTTCATAGATCTTTCTGATAATTTTGATAGATACACCATCTCAGCTTATACACTATAAAATTAGATAACATTCCTGGAGAATAGTAAATACTAGAATGGTATTGTCAGAATTCTTGAGATTGGAGAGGCCATATATATCCATGTATCAAAAGAAATTGTGTCTATGTGCCAATTACAATTTCCATCTCCTACCTCCCAAATTCTTTGGTTCTTCTGGGCAAATTGAATTCCAAAGTTAGGTATCTAACAGAAAGAACTTTCAGGTTCGGCTGCCTTTGTGATAATTTTTTTTTCCCACAGTGTTTAAGTCAAGAGAAATTATTCCTTAGCCCAATTATACATGTTTCATAGTTTAGGAACACGTCAGTGACAAACTTCCATAGAAGTCAAGCCAAATAAATCCTTTATGTTTTAAGATTGTCTTACATTCTGAGAGATAATAGCTTTCCTTAGCTCCTTAAAATCTTTCATGAAATCATAATCTGTACAAATCTGCATATGCCTTCTTTCTTGGTGCAGCCACAGCAAACAATGAAAGCTGTGACCATATGCCATCGAGGACATGTGGCCAGCAGGCCCCACACCTGAGGTTTCAACAAAATGCTGGAGGTCACGGTCGTTATTCTCAGTAGGGACATCCTTTCACTTTGAAGATGAAATGGAGAGTCTCTGTGATGATTTTCTTTCCTCAAACATTGGGTTCAGAGTATGGGGGAGTCCCCTATTAGATTTAGCATTTAATTCCTCCCTATACCCAAAGAGAATCTCTACTCACTGCCTAAGTTCTTTTTTCATATTTTATGAAAGGTGATTCTTTCATAAATACCTCTAAGGTGGAGGATATCAGTAGTTGTATTTTTCCAGAACAGTGGGAATCATTAGTCATACCCAGTCCTCCAGGTAGGCCAAGCAGAGTGAAGATGATCCCTGCGAGGCTTCATCCATGCTGGTTTCTTTCAATTATCCTTGCATCCTAGGAAATCTTGCCCTGAAGCAAATTGATACCCAGTCTGCAGAGCAGCCTCTTGGGACTCCAATTGTGATTTGGGTCCTATTTTATACTCACCTGAATATATTTATTTAAGATCCTTGCTCTCATTTCCCTAAATCTGTTCAAGGCCTCCAGCATGAGCCTCATCAGACAATCCTAAAGGGCATTTTAATTCATTCCTTTTTCCTCCTCATCCTAGATCTGCTGCAGCAATAGTGAGAATTGATGAGATACTTGCCTTGGAATTAAAACTCAGCAAATCATAACCCACTCACCTGCTTGCTCCAACCTGCAGACTTTCCAACCATCATTCCATCATCTTTGGCAGACAGTCGATCTTAGGAATTCTTCCAGTTACTAGATTCTTCTGGAACAGCCTTAAATTTCATGCAAAATATTAATGGCTGTTTTTCTAGTTTTAACCTCATAAGTCACCCCAGGTGCTAAGTATTAAATTCTGGCATCTCTTTATTTTTGTGTTTGTGCATCTTGGTGTCATTTTGATTGAGTGCTCAAATAACAACTCAGTTTATTTGACCTTTCCTTGGCACAGTCATTCCCCCACAAATTTCTCATTTCTGGGAGCTATTATTCTGTCCTACTGGTTCCAAAGTCTATGTGGTTGACTTCCATGGCAGAAGTCAGATTCTTCTGGAATGAATCTTTCACCATCAGGGGAAGAAGCATCAGTTTTTGACTACTTCCCATAAGATCCATGGATCTTTTTTGTTGATACCTTCTTTGTTGAGAAAGGAAAATAATTTCTTGATAAGCTGTATGTCCACTGAAACTGTTGTAAAGCAAATGTTCAGTTAGTAAAATCACCAGTTTTTTTTTCTCTTAAAGATAATCTCAATTTAATGCATTGGATTTCTTTTATAAATCTGAATTTCCAAATTGGATTTATTCCCTTTCCCATCACACCCACATTCCCCCAGTTACAGTTTCCATTTCAACAAAGCCTCAAACACATCGCTCTGATTTTCTGGAGTTATTTCAATAACTATTTCAAGCTCCAGTTTTTTTATTTCATTGTTTCAAGAGCCTTCATATCAAAAATACAATATGGTCTCATGATAATTCACAGTGCAGTTGGCTAACATCATAAATTCAAGGACCTGAAGAGTTGCTCTCAAAATGTAATCCATCTAAACACTGTGACTACATCTTTCCGTCTTTCCAATCAACACAACTCAGCCCAGTTAACAGAAACAGAAATGTTTAAGTCTCTCTCTGGAAAAGTGCTCAGGAGAATTCATTCATTATCCAGAGTAACATTTCTTAAAAATGCCACCCCATTTCTTTTATTCTTCTATTTCATACAAGGGTACATGGAACTCCTTCACCTTTCTTTCTTTTTTCCATCTCCATTCTTTTTTGCATAAACTTTTTTTTTCTTGGTCTTTCGCGTGTCCTTTTTTCTCCTTTCACAAATTTTTCTGCCACAACTTATTTTTTCCTTTATTTTCTTTCCCCCCACAACCCAAATTTATGTGATAAGTACTAAGAGAAGGAGGACAAAGGAAAAGATGGAAGAAAGCTAGATTAGTCCTTGCTGGGAACAATCACAAATTCTCATAAATGAATATATTACTCTTGTCAGAAAGTAAAACAATAGTTAAATTATAGCTGATACAACTTGTTGCATCTATGGACCATATTTGTGCCCACCACCTCCCTCACTTTTTTCACTTCTTTTTGATTTTGACTCAGAGTTTTTAATCCACAACCAAAAGTATAATTGCTCTCCCATCCTTCTCCAATGTTACTTATAGCAAGGTTCACATTTGTGTGAAAGATGATATGAATTTCCATGTTAACAATATTAATTCTATTCAGTGTTTTCGTTTGTCTAGAAGTAACTTAACCTCAGGGATATAAAAAAAGGAAAACCTCAAATTTATTCTCACATAGAAAGAAATTTGCCTCTCTCTTTCCCACCATGTTAGCAACAAAGAACATGCAATAACTGATGTTTGTTTATTTTTATAGACAATTTAATTTTATATATGAGAATCTCTCCAGAGGACTGCTTTCTTTTCAGCATTCCATCATTGACAATTTAACAAAATCTCTCCCATTAGAGTAATATTATTCTTAAATCTCTCTTAGAAAAAATGTTAATAGGAATCAGAATTTATAATAAAAGTACAAAATATCAACTGAATTTTCAGAACTATAACTTCTCTAGTATAGATAAAATTCAATAAAGACATTTTGCTCTAATTTGATAAACACAGAAAGATGGGACTTCCTGTAAAAAGTGTCTAAAATGAACATTGCTGTATCATTTGATTAAAGGAAGACAGACTGGAGAGCTGGAATATATTTTAATTTTAAATTTAATTTTAATTTATAGTAATGACCATGAATAATAATCTGTGAAACATTTTCAAATTTGATTCCCGAAACAACTCAGCATTTCTAGATATAGACTTTTCAGATTTACAGATGTCTTACATATCTGATATAACTGCTTCAAATTTCTCAAAATTGCCTTCATAATTTCCTTTAGATTTGACAATCTTGTTAATGATGAAAGATTAATACTCTGAGCTTTTCTCTTATAAACCCATATTAGAAGTTACTATTTAAAAAATTCCCAAAAGTTTAATACCTATTGAGGATACTGTCTTTATAATATGTTTTATGAAAGTTCAGAGTAGACTGCAAGAGATTGATTAGATGGTTACGGAGCCCATGTATTGTAAAGAAGCTCCTGAAAGGTTGTTGTGAGCACTGTCTTCAGAACCCTTAGTCTACCTTGACTTGCCCACAACTTGTGTATGTCATGCAAATCATTCTACCCTTCCTGGTGAGAATCTGCACTACCTACGTAGCTTATCATACTAACATGATTTTACTATTCCATCCTCTTCATTAATTTACCTAATTGTGGGAACACTTGCCCAGAAATTTACAAGTCACATAGACTTTCTAAAAGTCAATAGAGGCATTCTGATGCCTTTTATGAATCTTTTCACCTTAACTGTGTTCATAATCCTAAGTTATTGTATTGATTCTAACCCAGTCCTAACAAAGTTGCCCCCACTTGTTACACACACACACATACACACACACACATACACACATACATGACAAAAAAAGCCTAAAGGAAGACTTCTAAATTTCAATAAATATTCTAATTTACCTTTCCCCTCTGAGATATTATTAAGAATCATTGATGTACTGCTTTGCTTCATTATAAGTTATAAACTCAATTTTGTCTTAATTAGAAACCATTCACAGTGAAGTCTTTCCATCTCTTGGTTGTGGAGTACTTCCTCCTAACTTATACACTAGAGGCAAATCTGAATATATGAAAACAATGCTTCCCATCTTCATAACCATATAGCAAAACTGATAAATGACTGGAAAAGATGTGGTATATTTGCACAATAGAATATTATGCATCAATCAAAGAAGACAAACATGTCATTTGCAGCAACATGGATGGAACTAGAAGGAATTGTCTTAGTGGAAATTAGGCAGAAATAAAAATAGAAATAAGGAATGATCTCACTTATGTGAGGGATTTATAGAAAACAAACAGACAAGAAAAATTTAAAACTGCTAACATAACTGAAGCATAGATCAAAGGAGGGGGAAGAGAGTAATATCAGAGGAGGGGGAGGGCACAAGAGATAAAGAAGTGCATGGGTAATAAGGTGATGGGAGAATATCGGGATAAACAAAGATGTAATATGTATATATGTATGTATATATGTATGTATATATGTGTGTGCATATATGTGCGTGTGTGTGCATTCAAAAAAATAATGAAAAAAAAAAGTCAGGAACATCCAAAAAGGAAAAATTCAGAAACCTTCTTTTAGCAAATTCTTGGGCTTTTGGAAAAGAGCTGTTTATAAGTCTTCTTAATGTCTTACAGTAAAGGAGTTGCACATTTTAGGACAACCAACACCTAAAATTCTAGACATGAAAACACATTAATGGGAGGTACTCATTCAAAAACAGGTATTGCTTCTTTCAGAAGTATTTTCCTGTGGGTACATTTAACAAAGGTTTCATTTCTAAAACTTCAGACCAATCTGAATATTTCAGAAGGACATCTACTATGAAAAGCAAGACACCCCTGAGAATGAGGTGCATAAGAAATAAAATGGGTCTTCTTTTTGTTAACATGTGGCCAAGACTTACCCTACCATTCCTAAACTAGCACTCTCCAAAGGGATTCTGCCGTCTGTTGTATAAAGACAAAGGCAGACTCTTACTATAAAATATATTTATATGCACAGAGAAGAAAGTAAAGGAAAGATATACTCCTAATAATAGTTTCCCAATAAAATACTCAAAAAACCCTATCCTGTCATGGACAAATGTTTAGCTATATAAGGTTGACTTGAATGAAGCAGGGCCACTGGGGCCCAAAACGTTGCTACATGTTTAAAGCACCTTCTGGTGGGGAATGGCAAGAAAAGGGTAAAGCAAGTCTGGGACAGAAAGAGCAAAATAAAAAAATGCAAATCAAGATAAGGGCTGCCATTGTCTCTGCCAGTGATAGCCTTCCCAGGTGTCTCTCATCCATATGTCTCTTTCAACTATCACTACAAGGCTTCTCCAAGTCCCCAGAGTCCCTGGGTGCAAATCAAAGCCAGAGAAACAAGACACTCTCCCTATTATAGAGCTTCACATGGCCCCTCAGCCCACCCCCAGTTGTACATGTAGGTGGGGGCATCTTTGCCAAATAATTGCTGTTCAGAACTATACAATGACTAGTTCCTGAGTTGTAATTTGAGTAATAATAACAGCTGATGAGTTCAAGGAATTTTTTCTTAAATTGTAAGTATGATAATGGCATACACATGTAGAGTTACACAAGATAATCTGATGTCTAGAATTTGCTTCATGATGATCTCACACTGGTAGACAAGAGGAAAACAGATTGACCATGAGTTGGCAATTGCAAAAACTGGATAGTGATTAAGTAGACGAAAGGCCAGTGTGAAATGCTGTTATAAAATAGATGGGTTTGTGTGGTTGAGATGGAGCAAACTTTATTTTGCTTTAATTGCCTTTAGCAAACTGGAGACTAAATTTAGCATTGAGATTTTTTAAAGATGTGATGGTGCTACTGCTTTTTTAAAAAATATTTACTTACAAAAAATTTTTTTAGCAAAGATAGTAACTACCGGTGAGCTGTTTTTTTGGTTCTTTTTTAAATTAATATGTTAACTAATTTTATTACCCTCTCACCATTTGCCTTCCTTTAAAATGCATCCTAAATTGTACCTGCCTAAGCTACTATTTTCCTTTGTCTGCAGCCTTTATAAAGACGTGTAGAGTCATTAAAATTTGCTGAATGATGCATACTTTCATTCAGTTTCAGCCTCTATGGTTGTGTCCATCTATCTTGTTTGTCCTCTCTTATACCCTAAGTTTAGCTCCCAACAGGCCAGTAACCTATTTTCTATCCTTTTAAATCTCTTAGAAACTTTCCATAATAAAAGGTTAAAAGAAAAGTCATGCACTATTAAAATGGCAATCTACAAATGAATCCAGTCTCTCCTCAGTACCTGTTCATCTTACTAACTTTCCCTAAACTCATTTATATGAATATACATACACATATATATATATATATATATATACACACACACATACACACATATTAAAAGATAATTTTTATTAAAGGAATAAATCACTGACATAAAAATACAAGTAAGAATATTCTTACTTATTTTATTTAACTCACAATGAGAGAAACTAAATTAAACAGATCAGGACCTAATGTATAAATGGAAACAATTTTGTTGTTTTCACAAGAGCAGGAGGGAAACCATCAATCCTCTGTAGGGTTGATCTGAATTTGGATGGCTAGATATGAGTTGTTTTACATTTCCATTAGATGCCTACAATTTACAGAATTTCAAAATAATTCAAAGATAAGGAGAAACTGCATTGAATGTTGTAATCAGATAAATTGTAGGTATATATTTTTTCATTGAAGGTCTATATAATTGCCAATTTGGGAAGTAACTTTAAAACTGTTAACTTTTTTCTAAATATATCAATTATGGGAAAAGGAAAAAAAGGCAGATACAAAATAGATTGTGCATCTTTCTCATTGGTTGAATTTGAATCCCAGGTACCTCTAATTTTTTTATGTGCCCAAACATCTTGAGAAAATAAGCATCCTCTATTCTCAAAGGAATTATTTAACTAATAGCATCAAAGTTTTTCTTTTGCAGTAGCATGTAGTTACTCCAGACTGGAAGAATAATAAAAAAAGACTTTATTTAGGCCGAGAAATACTGGTCAAAAAGAAATAACCTGTCCTTAGGAGCACAATTTTGAATCCATCATTTCATATTTCCTCTATGTGTGTGTTTTGAACTATGCTATCCTTTGAGAAAATGTTTCCTGTACAGCAAATGATGCCATCTCCTTTCTGGAAAATGTTGATGTCTATCAATACTGAAATCTCATTAATAGACACTTTCCTGTTAGTGAGAGCTGAAGAGGGAGAATAATTTGTATGATCCATAGCCACATGATTTCTGGAAAATCTCATTAAGATAAAAGGACTGAGAATTACGAAGCTGGCCTCGCTCCCAGTGTTCTTTAACTAAATGGAGGACATAGATGTGAATAATAAGAAGAGAAAAAGGTAGACCTGGTGTGCTGAGGACTTGTGAGAAAATACTATTTATTGTTATTGTTTTCAGAAACGGCGAATGACTCAGGGGGGGATCATTTTTGAGAGTCATTTTCTGATATAGAAAATCTTTAGGTATGTTTTTCTTGTCATCATTCAACTTCAAATTGATCATTCTCTTTTCAAAGATGCCTATCATTTTGTGTGATAGACAAAGGAGTACGGTAGGAACTTCCACACATGTATTGAACTTTCAGCTGCTATTCCATAGTGGGTATATTATGGCTCACAAAAGGGAAGGGTTATAAGATTTCATTATGATATAGCATTCTCCCTTCAAAAGATCAGCCATGGGAAAAAAGTTGATTTTTCTTTTTATTGAAGGGGCTGCCCATAGCTGGAGCTTTCCAAAGATGTTAAAACTGAATGCCTGAAAAATTTATTTTATTTTCTATAATTAGCTGACCCATGGACTTCTTTTAGGTGCTGCACAGAAGTTGAAAAGTAACATTGTTTTCCTGATTATAATTAAGCTCTAGGCAAGGGAAGAATATAGTAACCTATAGAAACTTAGGAACATTCTGTTGTTTATTACTGAAGGCAAAGCTGGAAGGGTAAGGGTGTCATTCATTAAGCTGAAAGAGTCCTTCTTTTCCTTTGACAGTGGCTGATTGTGTTATTGTGTTTCATTAAGAGCCATTACTCAAGACACAATCTTAGTAGTACTATCTTGCCTCAACTGTGAGAGTTAATGCCCACCTAGGGTATTGGGGTTTAGATTCAGAAGTCTTTTATCAATCTTGTACAGGACAGAACATTTCTTCTGTTGGGACTGAAAAACACGCAAACAAGGGATTTGTTTTAGTGGTTAATTGGTTAATTAAATATTTTATCTGTCCTCCATCTAAGAAGCTAGGAGTTCCTCTGGAGGTCCTCTAACTTCGTATAAAATAGTTTTAAAATAGTAGTTTATAAAAAAAAAACTGGAGAGAAATTAATCATTCTTCTCTTGTAGCATCAGGCTACAGTTGGGTGCTATGAATAGTCTCATAGACTATAACCTGCCCCCTTTAATTGTATTTGTCTCTATTGGAAAATCTCAGCTCAGAGAAGCCAGAACAAAAATTCCAATTCAGCGCTTTTCTGTTAATGTTCTGTTCAGTGTCAAAGTCACAACACACATACACACATGTTCATTCCAATAATTTTGTAGAAAAGGAACACATTGAACATTGAGTTAGTGTTTCTGGAATTGTACTCAATGAAAATAATTTCAATTGACTTCTAATATCTATAGTTCTATAGAGGCTACCTTAAGTTACATTTATTTACCACTTAGTCATAAATTATATTAGTTTTATATTATATGTCAACTGTGTGTATGAATATAGTTACATGTGCATATATTTGTTCATATGCTATATCTTATTATGACCTTACTAAATTTCCTGGGCACTCTGATTATCTGAAATCTAGGACGTTGAGAAGTTTATCTCAATGATACCAAAGATATCCCAAGTAAAAACAACTTCAATACAATAGTTATCTACTAACTGAAGAAAGTAAGAAAGCAAAGGTTTTGCAACTTTGATGCCTCAGGACATGTGGCAAGGGTCAGGCAAGTCTGGGACAAAAGAAGAGACAGAAATGTAGGAATCCAGGTAATGGTTGCCATTGTCAACCTTCCTATGTGTTTCTCACCTGTGTCTCCTGTGTCTCCACATATCATCTCTGTTCCATGTGTCTCCTTCCATGGCCCCTTCCCAGCAGTACCAGGGTGCAAGTTGGGCCACAAAACAAGAACTCTCCCCTTATGTCTACCTGTCTTCTGTGTTATATAGCTTCACCTGGCCGCTCAGCTCTGCCACATATTTCTCAGTAGTAAACCAAGGTCACTACATATAAATGGGGCAGGGAACATGGTACTTCCCTTAAAAATAGAGTAAACACTTCCCAGAAGTTTTTAAATACATGTATAATAATCCTGGCTCAGTGCCAGGACCTCAATGGGAAACAGAGCAGGTAAATCAGGAAAAAAGTCGACCTAGCTAGAGGTAAATTGCCTACTTAGGACCCAACTCTACTCCCCACCCCACCACCACCTCCCCATTCTATCTATCTATTCATTCATTCATTCATTCATTCATTCATTCATTCATTCATTCATTCATTCATTCATTCATTCATTCATTCATTCTTTATTCATTTGTTTGTTTGTTTTACATTGTTGTGTTCCCTGAGGCTCTCCCATCACTATATCACCCATGAACCATCATCTCAATCTCTTGTGCCCACCCCTCCACCAATTTTACCCCCCCAACTCCCTTTCTTGTTCTAAGCTTCAATTCTGCTGACAGTTTCAAATTTTTCTTATCTATTTCCTTTGTCTGTTTTCCCTATATCCTGCATATAGGTGAGATCACCCAGCATTCCTCCTTATCTTTCTGGCTTATTCCCACTAACATTCTTTCTAGGTTCATCCATGTTATCACAAATGCATCAGATTTGTCTTTTTAATTGATTGATGAATAATATTCCATTATGTACATATACCACAACTTTCTGATCCATTTATCTGTTCTGGAGCATTTGGGCTGTTTCCATATCCTGTCTATTGCAAATAGTGCTTCAATAAATCTCCAAGTACAAATGTCTTTTTAAATTAATGTTTTTGTATTCTTTGAGTAAATTCCCAAAAGTGGAATTGCTGGATCAAATTGTAGTTCCATGTTCAGTAGTTTGAAGGTTCTCCACACAGCTTTCCATAGTGGCTGAACCAGTTTGCATTCTCACTGATAAAAGTGTTCCTTTCTCTCCACATTCTCACCAGCACTTGTTATTGCCTGCTTTTCTGATGTGGGCCATTCTTACTAGTCTAAGATGATATTTCATTGTGATTTTGATTTGCATTTCCCTGGTTAGTGATTTTGAGCGTTTTTTTCATATGCCTATTGGCCATTTGTATTTCTTCTTTGGATATATCTATTCACATACTTTCAATTAACCTTAAAGCTCTGAGCTGATACTGGCATTTTTTCATTTGTGAAAAAAGTTAAGAACATAGCAAAGTATAACATATGTATAACCCACAAAGTGTCTGATATTTATAATTGTTGAATCTGTTGTAAAGTGGTTTGGGAACCCCACCCTTCCTCTGGCCCAGAAAACAGAGTAAAGGCATCTGTATAGTTTCCAAATCTGCAAAGCAGCCATGCAAAAATCTGCTCCCTGTAGGTAAATCGGCCTTTTTAACTACCACTAACAGCCAGATAAAATATAATGAGTACTGAATCTTTGCGTCTCCACAGAAAATTTCTTCAAACTAAAGAAGTAATTAAAACTTCTCACATTTGCCTTCCTCTGCCTATAGATAATACCAACATAGCTTTAGAATCGGAACTCTGTTCCCTCAAATATAATTATATTTTTTATGACAATGATTCACTGTTTTTAAGTATGTAAACTAATTGTAAATGTTGGAAAAGTTCTCTTAGTAAAATCTTTGGGACTGTTTCCTAGGAATCAAATCCTCACTTTTATTATCTAATAAACTCTTTAACTGTCATTGAGACTTTTATTTCAGTTAACCTAAAGAAGTTCAAACAACCAATAATGACACATCTGATATAAACATTGCTAAAGACACAAACAAGCATTTGCAAAGTGGGTAAAGAAATGGCCAGTAAACAAACATATCAAATATCATCAAATATAATTGCTAATAAGAGAAATATAAAATGAAACCACAGTGAAATAGTTTTTAATATATAAGAGACACCCTCACCAATAACCCAGGACTCCCCTGTGTCTCACTGGGGATCGTGAGTTTTACCCCATCTACTGCCTAAAGATGACTTATATTCCATCAACTGTAGACTGAAAATGAAAGGTTTCTTAAACGGATAAAAGCAGAAATAACATATTCTCATTGCAGTAGTCTAAATCACATCTCAAGACAAATGACAGTGAAGAGACAACTGAAGACATGAAGTTCTCCCTTGAGATGAAGGCACCCCCAACCCTGCCTACAGTGCTCCATCTAGAAGGGAAGAGGGCAAAGCCATCTTCATATGCTCCATCTGTGTGCATGAATCTGCTGCCTGAAGGTTAAGGCGGTCTTTTCACACTCACTGGTGATCAAGGAGCCAGATAAAGAAAATTTAACAGCAGGTACCCCAGGCTTTGCATCTCTGCAATGTATTCTTTAGGAAGGAGGAAGTATTTTATATTGCCTTCCTCTAGCATTAGGTTATCTTTAGGTTTATATAACTTTGAGTTAGAAGCACTTGTGAAGGTTAGTGACATTCTTAATATCAAAGAGTCACTTTCAATGCCTATAGAAGCTAACTTTAAAATTGTATTTAATATAGCTCTCAGAGTAAAATTTATCAGACTACTTCCTTAAGAGTCTTACTTCAATTATCTGATAAACTCTTTTACTATCATTGACACTTTATTTTTAGTTAACAGGAGTGTTCAAAGTGAATTAAAATTTTATTAGGTCAAGTGTAAAAAAAAATCCCCATTTCTTTGACCCCTGTGAAGGAGTATACTCACATTCAGCAGAGGCCATGGCTTTGGATTTTACTGTCCTGATTAGAAAACTGGAGGAGAGGGAGGGGGCAGTGAAGCTTAAACAAGGACTGGATTTGTTTTGTCAAGTCATACCCTCAGCATCTCATTTCACAGAGGCCTAGAAAGGAGTTTTACAGGATGTATCCTCTCTAAAAGAATGTGAAGTATTTAAACAATGTAATTTTAACAAATTAACAAAAGCTGTTCTCAATTCTAACCAGTTCTTTTAGTTTTTCTATCAGAGATTAATTAAACAATGTGGGAACTATAGTTTAATCACTAAAATCATCTGTTGGGCTGCTATAGTACAGAATGAAACTGAATTTGTGTTTGTTTGTAAATGCAAGCCTCTTTTTTTAAACAAAATATCCTCCATTAAGCTCCATCTTGCCAAAAATAGTGGTTCACAAACAATATAATGCATCAGGATCACCTGGAGACTTACGCATAGCACAAATAATCCATAGAGTTTCTCAATCTCAATCCACAGGATCAGTAAGGAGACTGACAATACATGTTTGTAACAAGTTCCCAGGCTAGATAGATGCTGCTGGTCTAGGACCAGGTTTTGAGAAGTATTTGCCCATATCTTCCTTAGTTTCATTAGGACATGGCCTGCTTAAGGTTCATTCTATAATAATAAATTGCGTCTGCACTAAAATTGCATTTTTTACAAGGTACTAATAGTTTTAGTAATTATTATAAATGCAAATTAATATGTAAATAAAAGCTCATGCTATAATGTGAAAATTTTGAATTCTCACAGCAATGAAGCTACCTTAAATCAACTTTCACAATGTTTTTGCTAACTGCAAAATTGAGTTAATTCCTTTAGGACTCCTTTATCACATTAACAGATGTACATATTTCAATTGTAATGTCATTTTACCTCCTACCACACCGATGCAAATACTAAACAGTGATCAACCTTATGAGTAAACCTATGTATAAGCAATGTCAATCCATCCTAATAGAATCAAACTTTTGATTAAATTAAGGTGCAGGGAATTGAGATTGTAAAAGTAAGGTAACCAATACTGTGTGAGTCAGCAATCAGTTCATTCTATGGATAACTGAAGTTTGCAATGTAGAATACACATCTAGAAGCTACTCACCAGAAGGGCAAGGGATTTAGGGTTTTTATACACCAACTCCCTATGTCATTGGTTGAGGACTGTTCTAGGGTGCATGGGTTTCCTGGCACATCATCATGCTATGTGGATGAAAGAGCACATTCCAAGGTTAAGAGACCAAGGCCAGTAGTCTTATATAGTTGTGAATAATATGATTCTGCTGCTGAACAACTGGTGAGCAGCTTTAAATTGGCCGTTCTGTACTGTAACCTACTCTGGCCCTTGTTTCCTAAATCAAGAAGCCCTTGTTTCCTGAACCAAGTCTTACTAATAAGAATCATGACCAGGTGCTCCATGGTTGAGTGACATTTTAGATCAAGACTACAAGGTTTTGGGGGATGATACCACCCTACATCCAGGTCTTTAAGATTCAACTCTAATTTTGACCTTAATCAGCTTGATTTTATATGGTGTAGAATCTCCCTCCTCTATGGAGGCTCTATTTCCTGTGATCCTTTTCACAGTTTGTACCTGATCCAAATAGGTAAGGACAATGAGTAGACAGTCCACATGGGTGCCAGTCAAAGAACAAAGGCACATGTCCTGTAGAAGAAGTGGCATTAGGTAGGACAAAGCCAAGAGTCATTTCATGTAAGAACTTCTGAGTCTTTAATGTTTGCCTCATTCCTGTGGCCTTTTTAGAGTGACACATAACTAATCCCCTTCTGACGCATCCTAGGTCCCAACTTCTTGTGACATAGTATAGTTGTCCTTTGGCAAACAGCACAAATGAAATTTCAAAATTCAGCATGTATTTGCTCACTTGATGTAAGCAACAGAGAGCTAAATCTGAACTTTGGAAAAAGTCTGTTAATAATTAATAAATAACAGGATTGTCAGTATGTAGAAGGCAATGCAGAAAAAATAAACCCAAACTTGGGGTTGCAACAAGAGTTGACAATGTTCACCCGGCTAGTTTGTATCAATGATTATGAACAGCATGCTAAATCAGTACTTCAGAAGTCTATTTATGACTACTACCGGTCTGGAGCAAATGATCAAGAAACCTTGGCTGATAATATTGCAGCATTTTCCAGGTGAGATAATTTTTTTACAGTCATGTCTTAAAATTGCACAACATTCTATCAAAGTAAAATATCTTAATTTTAATGATAGCATTGGGGTTGCTTGTCTAATGCAGGTTTAGTGGAGAGGGGGATTATTCTTGAGAATATGATAAATAATGGGCTTTTAAATTGTTTTCAAATATGTCAAGCCTGAGAATCTTGAAAAATGGACTGAAAAAAATTAAGTTTCCTCACTTGGAAACAGATGAATACTTAATCCAATCACATGTAAGAATAGTGATAATTTATGATAACTCTATTTTACTTTTCTTGACATATGACCATGAAGGCCTATGTTGATGGGTAGGAAACAGTATTAAATGCAAGATATTCATCTTATCTGATTGAAACAGATTGGATTCTTGCTTCAAATGTTCCCATACAACTGGCCTTCCATTATCATTCATTTTGATTACTGTTGTCTAAACTTTCACTTAGATTTCAATTGGTCTATATAGCATTAATCTTTCAAATATGCTGTTTCATCTCTCTCCCACAGTGTTTCATCTCTCTTCCCAAATTAGTTTTCCCTTGGCTTTCATATTTTAAAGCTCAAGATGGTGGATGTCATGGTTTATGTTTTCTGTTTGTAATAAAAACAAGACACAAACTAACTTTAGAGCGGTATATTTCTCCCAGGAGTGGCAAAGATATTTTATTTGCTAGAGTGGGGAGGAAAGTCCTCAATAAACTGTACTCTTTCAGGCATGTCTATCTTACATCATAGCTTTTAATAAAACCAGTGAATGTTGTAGGTACTTAGAGATGTTGAGAAATTAAAGGAAAAAAAAATAGAAAATATCCAAGGGGAGGTATTTGCCTTCCTTCTTGATTATTTTTAGTTTAAAGCATAACCACTCAAAATCACTTTTCCATGTGTAAATTAGTAGAAATGAAATCATTCTAACCGCAGTGGTCCCCAACATGCAGAAGTGATTCACCTGTGAATCAGTGTAGGGTCCGGAGAACAGGGGTGACCAGTAAACATTCCTCCAAACCTTCAAGTATTGACTTTATCCCTGGTCTTCCCTGGAATCTGAAAAAAATGGGGAAAAAGGCAGGAAGAGTCATGGGAAGAGTAATGTTGGCTAAGAACAGTGGTTGGGATTTAAAATTCAACATGATATTTTTCCAATCATTTAATATGTTGTGTCCCTTCAAAGTGTTTTGCTCTTAAATGATGTTGCTTCTTAGGTCTATGTCAATTCAGTTCACCAGGGAATGTGGTTTGATTATTTGTTGTCTCCTGAAAACAATACTTTGGCCCAGAAAGGTCACTTTCACCAAGGAAATTTCAGATCCTTGATAGATTTATGGAGTTGGTATCACTTAGGATTGCTTAGTCCTCATTGCTCAGGTGACCTCCATTCTCTTTTTGTACAGACTTCTTCATCCTTTTACCCCCCTGAATTCCATGCTTAATTATGATCTTACACTTGTTAGGAGTGTCTGTGGGGTTAGACTCTGTACAACACACGGAGGAGAAAGTGGGGCCAGACAATGTTTCTGTTCATAGGAACTTATGTGTCACACAATGTGGACACACATTAACTTTTGTCTCCATAATGCTAGTGGGTAAAGCTGTCACAGCATGTATGGCAAAGGTTTTTGCCCAGTGAGGGAGAAAATGTGGTATAGCAATGTAGAAAGGCCCCCCTCTGAAACTTTAGAAATTCCAGGAAGTTTGAGAAATATGGAAGATTGTGGAAACCTCCGAGTTGTGATCTGAGAAAGTGTCTGAGCACTTGTGTGAATCATAAGTACTCCATTGTGTATCTTCATCTTGTGGATGCTCCAGTAACTTAAGGACAGGACATAAAGAGAATGAGTTTGTAAGGCTACCTTTTCAACAAACCTTCATCATTATTTTGTTCAACTTTCAAGGGGAAAAAGTACCCAATCAACTTTCTTCTAGAAGATGACTTTCATCTAGAGGATGGTTAATGTCATTTTTATTGTCAAGCACTTGACTTTTACTGCAATGGACTTGTGAGGGACAATTGCCTATCCAACATCTCAATTCCTCTTCTGTTGAATAACTTGTAGAGTGATCCTTCTTTCCTCACCCTGTAACATCAAGCTCATTGCATGGGACTTAATAGCATTTTTGTCAGGGTTTGGTAGCTGCAGTTTGAGGGGCCTGGATGATGGAAATCAATCTGAAATCTGTCATTCTGACTCAAATCAATATAGTAAAACAATCAGACCTCAAAATAACAGTTGTGACACAATGGACAGGATTTTAAAAGATATTTATGAAACTTATACACCTCCCCCATCCACATGTAGAACAAAAGGTCATTCACAGTGACAGTTTTTAGTATCTGGACACTCAGCTTGAACTACACGTTAACGTTCTGGGGACAGAGGTCACTTACATGCTCAGCAATTGTTTAGAGACATTTCTGCATGAGACTTTGAATTCTAATATTATTGTAACCCAAATAAATACATAAACAAACAAGTAAACAAAGTCAAATAACTGAAACCATACAGAAGAACATAGTTGTCAATTGTAAACACCAGACCAGAACAAATATCAGTTTGTTACATTTTGCATGGAACAACCTGATAGGGGTTTGTTTTAAAAAGAACAGTTCTTCTTACTCTTACATTTTAACCCAGTGTATCTTTCTTAACTATGGTCTGTACATACTCTGTGGTGGCTTGTGAAACTGTTATTGTTGGAAAATTAATTGAGGTTTCAATAGTTAGTCCTGGCACTATTTCCTGTATTATTATTATTATTATTTTTCCCTGTTTTATTATTGTTAACACTGAAGATTGTGTGGCTTTCTTTTAAATAACATGATTAAAATAATGTCAATCTCTCACATTAATTTTAACAAGCAATGTAAGTTATCAGTGATACTTTCAGTAGTCTTCTCATACATGAAAACAAGAATCAAAAACCTAATGAGGCAAGGACTTTACATTTTTGTTCTTGTATTATGGAAAATAGCTAATTATCTCTAATGTTTATTTTTTTTATTTATAATTTTATTTATTTATTTATTTATTTATTCATTTATTTATTTATTTATTTATTTATTTATTTATTTATTTATTTATTTATTTATTTATTTATTTATTTTACCGGGATTCACCCCCCCCACCCTCCCTGACCATTCCCCCTCTGTCATGTTTAAAGAGTCACATGGAAAGAAATTTTAGATCCCAGCTCTATCTTTGTCCTCTTCCCCCCATCTTCCTTTCTTCCCTTCACCGCTCTCTCTCTCTCTCAGTCTCTCTCTTCTCAAAGTTGTGGCTTCTTTATTCAGACAAGTGTGGGCAATCATCCCCCCACCCAACCCTTGACACATGATTATTTAAGTAGGTACGGAGCCTTCTGTAATCTACACACCAGAACATTCAAAAAATGATTTAAATAAATGTATTTTAATAACAAATACATTTGCCAAGCAGTGTTTTCTTCAGAGTAGATTCCTGCTCTTCTAATTTGTTTACTAGGATGTTTGGGAGGATGGTAGCAATCTAGTCAAATGTTTGAAGTTTCACATTATTTTAAATGGTGAAAAATAAGATCATAAAATGTGCATATTTTATGTGTTTTAAATGCTTAAGTAAAAAATTAATGTGGAGATATTGGGGTGCATCTGATTATCTTGCAGACTTATAAAACATTAATTCAGTGTGTCTGGGTGGCAAGATTCAACAAACAGCCTAGGCTGTTAAAGCTGAGTGATGGTATCTTCTTTGAACACAGTACATCTTCTTAGGGCTTGTAAAGATCAATTGAATTTTGTTTTTTATAAATTAAATTTGATGTCTTTATTCTGTGTGAAATATGGGTTGAAAGCTCTGCTAGCGAATTAGTCTGTTTTACCAGTTGAAAAAGGTCTATTCAACTGTTTAGATTGTTTTGCCAATCTTCAATATCCTTTCGCCAAAGTGAATGTTCATTAAAAGTGCAGTCTAAGATTGTGTTCAGCTACTATTTTATGTCAGACTGTGGAAAATCATTTAAATTGGGGGTATGATTTGGTGGAACTTGAAAAGCTTAGAGTTATCTGAACAAGATTAACTCAAATTGGTCTTTAGAAAATATCAAACTGTGGAGTACTTTTTAGAGAACATGAATGTTGCACTCCACTGATTTTGTCTAGTTTACCAAAGAATTGCATTTTATGTAGTGGGTAGTGAGTCTCGGTAATGTCATCCTCAGAACAAATGCCCCCCTGTATAAAGAACAGTTATTAAAGTGACTGCACCACCATGTGGACAAACACAGAACTACTGCCTGGGAATACTAAGAATGAGACTTGCCTTATAGTAAAAGACAACCGGAGGTTCAAAAATGTCCCTTTTGCCTTATAAACACACGCATGCGTGCACACACACACACGCACACACACACACATACACACACAGTTGATGCCTTGAAGCTCTGTATGTGCTCTTCATAAAAGCTTTCATTGTTTCTTCAGCTCTAAGTAAATAGTAATGCCGTCCAAGGCCAGCATACCAACAGCTGCTATTAAAATCTTTTTCTCTCATTCTAATAATACACTTAGAGATGATTGCTAATAAAAACTCTCTTCAAGGCTTCTGCCTCTCTCCCTTCAACATGGAGATCAAAGAATCATGCTGTGAGGGTCAGTGGAGAAGAAAAGACTTCCAGCAGCGGAACATGTGGTGTGACATAAAATAATGACAATTACGATGTTCAAAGGAATTGAAGAGAAATCACACAGTAAAATTTATTTATTATGCTTTTCAGAGGCTGGATGTTTTTACTTTATTATGCGAGGAAGGTTTATATTACAGACCCTTAGCTAGTCTTTAAAACAACATGAAGGGCAGAGTTTCTTCTGCTACAGGAAGTGAGCTTCAATTAAGATTTTGGAGGTTTGATTTATTTTGGTTACTGGTGATTAAATCACACTTTTCTATAATAACTAAAAATCTTGATCTCTCTGGGAGCAGAGGTAAATCTAGTTAGTGAAAACTGGGTGCAACATAGATGTTTGTTTTCTTAGTGCTCCTTAGAAAGAAGACTGGGTTTTTGTCAGCTTTAATCCATTAACTAATGAACTTAAAAATGATCTTGAGCAAATAGGAGGTATAAATTTTGCTAGGGAAAAGAGAGATGTAGTTCTCCTTAAGTATTGCTAATGAATTTTTGGTTCTTGGTTTTATTGGTAATTTTCATCTCAAAACAGAAGACTGGTAGAAAAAGTCACTAAAACTAATGTTTGGTAATCAAAAAAGTCATTCATTTATTTTTATGGTGAAAAAAAACCCCATATATTTATAATTATCTAAGGGGACTTAATTTAGATTGAGAGACCAACACCCAAAGCGTTATAGTCGGGAGTCAGTGGAATGCCTTCTCTCCATCAGGTCTGACCAGGAGCTTGGCGGTGATCACCTAAATGTCATAGAGCTCTCTTCGCAGTTTGTTTGACCTGGTGCTTGTTGCCTGGACACTCACAGTGAACAAAAATATGTTGTCATCATCAGTCTTCTTCATGGTGGATGTCAGTGGTCAGGAGGAACTTGATGATGGCATTAATGGTCTAGTTCGTTTCTTCTGGGAACACTCTTCCTAGGATATTTGGGTTTGCCTTGGGAACTGCAGTGTCTGAGTTTCTGGAAGTTCAGCTCATGCATCATTTTTTACTTGCAGCTATGACAGCCTTTCAGCTCTGCTTTCTTGGCCTTCAAAACTTTTGTTTTGGCTTGGATTTTGGTTGGTACTAGGATTTCCTTTTTTCATTTTAGTGCATCTTCATGCAAGGTGCTAAAAAATATTTTAGCCATAAACTCCAGTCTTTGTCAAGTAACATTTTTGAGGAAAATGTTCAATAAACAAAATTTATCTTCCCTTACCATCATACTTCAGTGGATATAGGTTTCAGCTCAAGGAATTTGAAGAAGCTGAATTATAATTAAAAAAAACATAATTGCCTAATGCTATTTTGTTTTATTAAAAAAAGAGACAAGGTAGACAAAACATATCTTATACAGCTATAATCTAATTTCATGTCTATGTATACCATCTTCAAAGTGAATTGAGTGTATGGAAGTGAAAACTATATTCAAACCAAAGCCTCTCAACAAATGTTTATGGTAGCTTTATTTTTGTCTCAAATTGGAAAACTTTCAAATATCTCTTAGTTGGGTAATGGATAAACAAACTATTTTACCTCTATCCAGTTGAATATATCTTTCGTCCAAAATCATCAAACCATTAATGCAAGCAAATGTGGGTGAGTCTTGATTGATGCTAAGTGGAAGGAGCCAGTATTAAAAGACTACACACTATATGATTCCATTTACATGATAGTTTTGCAAAGTAAAGCTGTAAGGACAAAAATGATCAGTGGTTGGCAGAGGTATAGATGAGGGAGACTTTCACTGCAAAAGGAAATGAGGACACATTTTCTAGGATGGTTGAACTTTTCCAGCTCTTCATTGTTTTTACAATTTCTTGACTACGGATATTTGGCAAAGCTCACAAAGCTGTATACACTCAAATGGATGAATTCTATTGTATGCTAATGATACCTTACCAAGAACAATGACTTGAGAAATGTGTGTTGTCTTATTGCTACTTTTCCTTTTAACAAACTTTAGTATCACCTCTTTTCTAAAGCTTTGTAATTTTCTTGATGGGAAAATTGCTTAGATGTAATGTCAAAGCTTTGATTATGCTTATGATGTGCTAAAACTTTATTATTTTTAAATTTCAGATGGAAACTGTACCCTCGGATGCTCCAGAATGTCGCTGAAATAGACCTGTCGACCACAGTTTTAGGGCAGAGGGTCAACATGCCGATATGTGTGGGGGCCACTGCTATGCAGTGCATGGCTCATGTAGATGGAGAGCTGGCGACGGTGCGAGGTAGGTGATTCCTTTAAAGTACTTTCCTAGATATCTTTACATTCACAAAAATTAAGGTAATTGACTGGCCTATCTAAATATCTGTCTTTGCTTGTCTGACTCCTTTGTTTTCTAGCTGTGTAATTTTTTTGGCAAGACTCAATGTGCTTTGGATTCATTTGCTATAAAACAGGGGTCAAAATAACATAACCCTCATTAGCTTATAGGAGGAAAAAAATGAGTCCACACACACACACAAAAAAGCTGTTTAAATAATGCGTAGAAGAGAGTTGTGGTTGAACCACTTTTAGTTGTATCGTGAATGCTAATATGAACGTCTATGAAATGAATGTCTAGAAATTGACTGAAGTCCATACAGCCAGGTAGTTGTAGTGAGGTTTAGAATCAAAGACATCTTGCTTCCCTAACCTGAATTCCCTAACCCCTAACTCTCACAGTGAAATTTAACTTGGTTGGTTAAATTTTCTGCCTTTGTTTGCAACCTTTTTATGAATGGGTTTTGTTTCCAGTGGAGCATTTCCAAATGCCTGAGGAGTGATGAGAAATTAAAAAATGGCACAAAGAGATTTTTATTAGCGCTAATTTGTTACCATAGCATTTGAAGGATGTGCGTAAGATACATCTCCCTTATTTTGATCCAGAAATGCATATATAAAGTTGGCAATGAATTCTATCAGATATCTTCTGATGCTAAACAGGGCAGTAATTTCAAGCCCAAAGAGAAGGATCAAAATACTATGTTAGAGCATTCCAGTGAAAGGAATTAAGATATTGTGGGTTCACATCTGGCCTTGAAATGTTTTCCCTAGAATTCTGGCAGGGGTATTAGCATGTCACAGTGAGGTTGTGCTAGACAGACAAGTTGGAATCTGGGATTCTTTAATTTTAGGACTGTACATGCATAGGTGACCCTGGGTCACAGTCATGGGTCTATGGCAACCCTGAATTATGGACAGGGAGAAGAAATCAGGGCCAATACTAGATGGCACATGCCTACTTAATATTAGGATAAATGAGGCTTCCCCAAATATGCTATAGACAACCAGTAAGCCAAAGCAAACAAGTCAACACAAACCCTAAAATGTTTATACTCTCAAATTCCTATAAAAACTGAAAACAAATGGGAAACTAAAAAATTGCCAAAGACTAAAAAACTAAACTAAACTAAAAAAGACTAAAAACCTGCAAAAAGTAATGTCTTGTTTGTGTAAAGAGCCCTTATATTTGAATAATAGAATAGTATATAACCCCAATGGATAAAATGTGAATAAAAAAAGATATAAATAAGAAATTCACACATGAAAACATAAAAATGACTAGTACATATATAGCATATTCTTTCTCACTTATTAATCAACACAAATTATAGCTATATTTTATTTTCTAAATATCAAATTATTTTTAAGATTATGCAGTATAAAGACATTAAAAGGAAAATATGAATTCTTAAATACTAATGGGAAGCATGTAAAGTGGAACTTTTTAGAATATAATTTGGTGCTGTTTATCAAAGCTTTCAAAATGTGAGTTCCATACATTTCAGTAAGCTCTTTTGTAGTAAACACAAGAAAATAGTTATATTTTGAGGAATGACATTTCTACAAGCATTTTCATGTCTCTGTTATTTTTAATGAAGAAAAGTTGGAGAAAAACCCAAATGTCCCATTACTGGAAATTAATTGTAAAAAAAAAAGAGGGTGCATTAAAAATGGGATGCATTTTTTTATGATTTTTTTATGATTTTTTAAAATCATATAAAAACTGGATGGCATGGAGGAAGATAATGGTTTGATGATGGTTTTTAAAAGCATTTATAGACAATATTGAGATATGATGGTTTTTAAAAGCATTTATAGACAATATTGAGTAAAGATCATGTAGAAATATTTTTCATGTCTTTATGCTTATAAATTTTTATATTTGAGGGATGGAAATATACTTATTCTCAATTTTATATCCCCATTTTTTTGATCCATAGATATAACATTTTCTTAGTATTACTTTGTAAGAAGAGAATATTAAGAACTCAATTTAGAAGGGAAAAATGAGAAGAAATTTTATTTAAATACTATAATTTGATGGCCAAGCAGAACTCTTTTCTCCATTATTATTTCCTTCCAGCACTTACCAAGTGATGTAATTACATACATGATATAGTCTTGTTTCTTTGGGTGTATTTAACATACACTTAACAAAGCAAATTAACATTTTCTAGACACTATCCTAAATAAAAGAACTAAGGCATTGAATCTCATAGCAACCCAAGGAAGTGGGGCCTATTCTTAACCCCATTGTACACATGAGAAACTGAGGAACACAAATAAGTAACTTGCGGAGGGTCACACATTCATAAATGATAGATGAGATTTAGACCCTGCTAGCCTGGCCCAGGGTCTTGGCTCCTCACTACCTTGTCTGACTTTCATTTCCAGAAAATATCACAAAATACCATGAAGGGAAGGCAATTTACTTGTCAATTATAATTTCCTGATAATAATTAATTTATCACTTTAGGGTACTCACAAAGCATATTTCCCACTCAAGAGTGAGATGTTAGCTATACACTGGGATAAGGTGGAACAGTCAGAATGAAGAGGGTATGGTGACACTTAGGACATGGAGGAATTGCCAATGAAGGCTTATACACACTGTCCTTGAGAATCTAAGAGCTTAATAAGGTTCCTGTGCCACAGTTACTTCACAGTTTGTATTCCAGATTTGTGGTACGACCCTCTCTGAAGTATTCTAGAGTTATTAAGATTTTCTCCTGTATTCCAATTACCAACTATAGGTTGATGATCTGCTTAATAGTTAGATTAAGCCCCAAAGTGTATGTAATCACTTCATAACAAAGGATAGCTCCTGCTTTGTATATTTTGGGTGTGGAGTGGAAGGAAAGGATGTGTGCTTGGAGCAGATAATGCTGGTGTCCTGGATACATCCCCTTGTTTCTTGTTATTTGTGTAAAAAACATAGTTTTTTTTGCCTAGCATTTTCTCTGCCAACTGAGAAAATGGTTGATAGCTTGGGAGTGGGTCAATGGAAAGGATGACATCCACCAAATTTGTACAGGAGTTGGTGCTCCAGCTCTTTTATTAGGGCAGTTAAATAATTTTTCAGTTCTGTCACCCAGTGAGGCCCTGTTGTGATCAAAAGTTGCCCATGAACATGTCCTCTTCTCTCTTTACTCTTCTTTACCTTCTACTTGCCTTTTGGTCATCCCCCAATAGAAGATTTCATTTCAAACCTTTATCTTTTTTGGTGGCTCTTGATCAAGGTGAATTGAGACAATGATTCACTGAAGATCTTGTCAACCACAGGCAAATTTAAGTAAGAGAGTAAGGACCATTTGTATTTGGTAGAGATTGTGCTCTGTTCTCAAAAACTCAGAAAATCCACATAGAAATACGTGGCTGAGATTTGATTTACCCTCTCAGTTTAAAATATGGAAATCCTCTCAAGTCAGTCTAATCCTCTGGGAGCTTGTAAAATATATAGAAGTTGTTATGAAGGACTTTTTTTTTTTCTTTGAACAGTCTCAAGTGACCGAACTCTGAACTAAGGTTTCCTGTTTTTAGGTGCACGACTCCCATCATAAAGAAGAAAGAGAGAAGTAGGAGTGAAGTCTATAGGGTTATTAGTTAGCTATTCTTCCTGGAGAAAGTGTCCCATCAACCTGTTCATTTACCATAGGTGAGGACATTCAAATCTCTATGGAATGGGCCACCCTGAATAATAGGAATGAATAACCAGTAAGTTCTGGAAGTTGCTGATTCACCTCGACAATTGGCTTTCTAAGCTTTGTCACAGAGCTCTGTATCAACGGTGGCCTTTGATCTCAGCACTATGGGACACAACCCCAGTATGAAAAGGACCAAGAGCAGCACCCTGCTTTCCACATGCCTGGGTGGCTGTACAGGGAAGCTATGGAGCTGTTCTTTCACTCTTTTCAAAAAAGCAATGAATAAATCCATTAACAGGGATTCTTGTGAGGACCACATGAGATAAAAACTAGGAAAAGCTTCCCCAAATGGGGCACACATTTTATTGCTCCCACAGTCAAGAATTCCCTGAATATTTCTCTTCCACACATTAAAAACTCACTTTCAGAAGTGTACACTCCATTTCCACCTTAGTGAGAATGAAAATTGCTCTGTTCAAGATTTGTTATTGTTGTTGTTCAAGGTGCTTTTGTTTACAACTTTATGCAGGTGGATTGACCCTCTAACCATTAGGTAGTGACCATCTTTATCTTTTGTCACTTTTGTTAATTTGAAGTCTGTTCTGTCTGATATAAGAATGGCAACCCTTGCTTTCTTGTGGGGCCATTTGCTTGTAGTGTAGTTTTCTAGCCCTGCACCTTCAGTCTATGCTTATCCTTAGAGATCAGATGTGTTTCTTGGAGGCAGCAGAATGTTGGGTTCTGTTTTCTGATCCAGTCTGCAACTCTTCGTCTTTTGATTGCTGAATTTAGACCATTGACAGAATTGAATACCCAGAAGTAAAACCATGCATAGATAGTCAACTAATCTTCAACAAAGGGGCAAAAACCACACTCTGGAACAAGGATAGCCTCTTCAGTAAATGGTGCTAGGAAAACTGAATCAAAACACGTAAAAAAATGGACCAGGACAACACCCTCACACCCTGTACAAAATTAACTCAAAATGGATAAAGGACCTGGAAGTGAGACCTGCAACCATAAAATACACAGAAGAAAACCTGGGAAAACCCTTCATGAATATCACATCAGAAATCCATTTTGGGAAACAACTATGGCCAGCAAAAAAATGAAGGAAAGCGTAAACAGCTGGGACTATATCAAACTAAAAAGTTTCTGTTCAGCAAAAGAGACAATAAACAAAACAAAAAGAAACCCAACTGAATGGGAGAAAAGTTTTGCCCTCTAGTGACAAGGGTCTGATAACAAAGATCCACAAAGAAGGCCGGGCACGGTGGCTCGTGCTTGTAAGCTTCAGCCTAAGAAGCGGCAGGGGCTAGGGATCGCGGTTTGAGTCCCGCCTGGGGCCCTTATAGTGAGACCTAGTTCCAAAAAATAGCTGGGTGTGGTGGCGCATGCCTGTAATCCCAGCTACCTGGGAAGCTGAGGCTGGGGATTGCCTGAGTCTGTGGTACCCTGGGCAACGAGAGCCTGCGGTTCCATGGGCAAAAATAGCAAGACCCAGTTTCCAAAAACAAACAAACAAACAAACAAAAAAACAAAACAAAGATCCACAAAGAGCTCCTATAGCTCAACAAAAAACAAAGCAATAAACCCAGTCAAAAAATGGGGAGAGAAGAACTAAAAAGACACTTCACCAAAGAGGAGATAGAGATGGCTAATAGGCATATGAAAAAATGCTTCACATCACTAATAATCAGGGAAATGCAAATTAAAACCACACTGAGATGCCATCTTACACCAGTAAGAATGGCCCATAAAAATAAACCAGACAACAACAAATGTTGGTGCGATGGGAGAAAAAGGAACTCTCTTGCACTGCTGGTGGGAGTGCAAACTGGTCCAGCCACTATGGAAGACTGTGTGGAGGACTTTCAAACAATTGAAAGTGGACTTACCATTTGACCCAGCAATCCCACTACTGGGAATCTACCCAGAGGACATGAAAACATTAATTCAAAAGGACACATGCACGAGCATGTTCATTGCAGCTCTGTTTACAACTGCCAAGATTTGGAAACAAACTAAATGCCCAAAACAGATGATTGGCTAAAAAAAATATGGTACATATACTCGATGTTATACTATGCATCAATCAAGGAGGACAAACACATGTCATTCGCAGCAACATTGATGGAACTAGAAAGACTCATATTAGCAGAAATAAGTCAAAAAGCAAAAAGAGAAATACAGGATGGCCTCACTTATATGATGGATATAGGGAAAAACAAACGAACAAGAAAAAGTAAAAACAACCAATGGGACTGAACAATGGAGCAAGAGAGGAGGAGGGGGAAGAAGGCAGGGGAGGTGAAGAGCGCAAAAGATCAGGATGGTTAATAGGTGTTAGTGAAGTGGGAAAGCCCTGGGGTACACAATAATGCAATAATGTAATATAAATAAAAACACACATATATATGCAAAATGGCAAAAAATAAAGTGCAGGAACTATAAAAAAAAACTTTATGCAGGAACCTCAAAAAATGGTTTTAAGCATCAGATTGATAATCTGAATATCAAAACACATCTGAAGTTAAGAAACAACAAAATTCTGGTGTGAAGACAACTGCAAATCTGAGATTGGAGGCTCCGTGTAAAGGAAACAAATCATGTATTCGTACTAGTTTGTGTGGCCCGAAGGGAGGAGGAATCAAGGCTGTCAAATCTTCACAATTACAAGAGACACTGAAACCTTGATTTTTATGCAATCTCTTGGTTTTCAAATTTTGGCAAATAAGTCAGAATTCTCTAAAATGCTGTTTGGGGCAACAATGCGTAGGCCAAAGCAAATACTTTTGTGGGCTACAACTGTCCCCTGGGCTGTCTGGCTGGGACATCTGATTTATGTTGAAATTTCACCAACTATTTCACTTCGTCAGGCAGGTCGTTTTCACTATCCAGCATTACCTTTCCTGATTGGTCAAGTGAGCTGCTTCAGGAAGACCAGTGATTACTGTGTCCTGGGGAGGCTGAAGGACTGTAGGAAGCAGGATATATGGCTGATCATACAGCAACTTAGGTTGCACGCTGGGATTCTAAAGATCAGTTCTTTAAAGAAGAGTTCTGCTGCTAAGACAAAAACAAAATGCTTTCATAATGAGTAAACTAAAAAATAAAAATAGAAAATGCCCAATAAGATGAGATACTCACTTCAGTACAGAAATTGTCGCCCCCCCCTTTTTATCAAATACAAACAGAGAGACCATTCAAAGGAGAGAACTTCCCTCCTTATATTTCTGAAATCCCACCTCTTTCCTCTGCCTTCTACTTTTTATATCAGCCCTGGAGAACTTAAATGGTAGAAAGAGCATTTGCTTTCCATTTCTCATAGCTACATTCTTGGGATAGAAGGCAATAAATAGATAAGTAGTTATCTTTTGATCTTGTTGAAAGTACACACAGATATTTAATGAATTCTATAGAAATTTAAGTGATTTTCCAAAGTTTTGTGAAAATAATGAGAGTTAACTTTGATGTAGCAATTAATGTGTGCAAACAATTTTAATTTATTAACTCATCCATCTCTTCACCATCTTAACATGTGTGCATACAAAGCTCCCAGGATCTTTCTCCAACTCCTGTGGATATGAAAACTGAGGCTTGGAGAGATTACCTACTTTATTTAATATTATTAATCACCTTTGCAGCTCTCTCTACAATGTCCTGGCCAGTTACTGGGATTTCCCAGTGTTACTAACTGCAGCAAAAGCTTCAAGCAAAACTTCATGCTCTTATCCTGGAATACTAACTGTAAACATTCTAAGTTTTTACAAGTTTATCCCTTTAACTTTGAAAGGATGGAATAAGCCACAAAATGTGAAAGTCATTAGGAAATATGAGCTTTATGTAAAATTCAGAAGCATAAATAAAGGGAGTTGGATTGTAAACAAACAGATATTAAAACTCCTAAAACTATTTTAAGATGGAAGAAAACAACTGTAAAAACCTGGTGGAGAGCAGTCTGCCATACGTTATTTTATGAATAAGAGATCTACTGCAGTAAATGCATTAGTCAGCATCACTATAATAAAACTATCATACTATGTATGCAATCTTGTAAAGCATTACCTGTAACAAGATTTGAGACTCTCATTGTATTGTTTTTATTTTTTTTTTTTATGTTCAGTACTTCATATGCGCCTCATGATTAATGCAGTCATTACTACAAATGTTTAACATATCGAGGCCAGTAGCAACAATAAATACCAGGGCTAGATCTAAGAGATCGTTAATTAATTAAATTCCCACCTTGCAAGCTGAGTAGAGTATCCCTGTTTCTGCGCTACCTGCTGCTTTTAGGACAGTATCATGGAAATCCCCCTAGTTTTATGCATAGTGGTTACAATAAAAGTTTATTTCATCCTCCATTGATCAGCTATTTTGCTCCATTTTAGCACAAGATAATGAAGTGAAAGAGACAAAAGGCACGTTCATTTATCCTTTGCTTTTGACTTGTTATGCGGAGAAGTGCCACATGAGGGAGTGCTGAGACCTCGAATATGGAAAGATTAAGCCCCACCTAATACGTTCCAGGAATGCTCAGCATATTAGCAAATTGTTATTAAGCTGTCAAAAATAGATTTTTAAAAAGAAATCCCAGCTCCTGAATGCAATTAAAGACTACCACACAGGATTTGATGGGCCATAAAACCATTAAATCTAAACTTTTCTCCACCCCCCCCCCCCCCCCCCCCTTTTTTTTTTTTTTTTTTTTTTTTTGTTTGCCTAAAAGACCAGAACATTCCAAAGTGAAATTTTGGGACTCCATTATGACTTGCCACCTATTAAGGTGCAGGTGAAACAGATTGCGAAGTAACACAAAGAGCCATACAGAACCCAAAGAACTATATTAGGGTGTAGGTGAGAACTTTTAACTGTTGACTTTTCTGGATTTTCCGAGATTAAGTGATCAAACTTTACACAGAGTGAGAGACCATTCAGCAAGAAAAATTGTCATTTCCTTTGCTCCAAACTCAAATGATGTATTTTTGAAAGCTTTATTGATTTATATGTGTATGGTTTCTACCAGGTGACCAAGAAGATATACATTTAAGCATAACTATGAGGAAAAATATTTCCATCGTTCTCAATTTTACTTGAAATCAGAAAAAAAAATACACCAGATTTTCTTTAATTGAAACTTTTGCTTTTTCTGAAGTCAGTGCCTTATATGTGCCAGGTATTTGGACTTTACACCTCGACCATTAATCCCCATTCTCACAATAAACCTGAGAGATAAGTATTATTTATCATTCTCTTGATTTGAAAGTGGCAGAGAAGGGAGTCCTTGAAAAAGATTTAGCTTTTCAGTATTTAATGTTGACTCTAGATCTGTTTCATGGACAGTTTGACCTAGTTGTTTGTTCTAGTTGTTTATCCATATGAAAAGATAATTCATTAAAACTCTGTCCAATTAATATCGGTTAAATCATTGGAAGGGAATGTATCTTAGCATTATTGCATTGAAGAACGTCAATTTGCACCATTTTCTTACTCATTTTCAACTCAACTCAATTTTATATTTTGGACCTTTTTTTTTTTTTTTTTTTTGAGACTAGGTCTCACCACCTTTTTTTTGAGACTACGTCTCACTACTTTTGCCCATGGAATCGCAGGCTTCTGTTGTCCGTGGTACCACAGACTCAAGGAATCCCTAGCCTCAGCTTCCCAGGTAGCTAAGATTACAGGTGCGCGCCACCACGCCCAGCTATTTTTTGGGGGACTAGGTCTCACTGTGCGGGACTCGGACTGCAATTCCCCAGACCCAGCCATGTTAAGCTGTCGTTTAAAAGCATGCACCACCGTGCCCGGCTTGTTTTGAACCTTCTTTCTATTAACCAATATCCTTTTACATTACACATTACACACGCATAAACGTACACGTGTGCGCACACACACATACACATACATATATATTTAAGGTTATGGATCTCCTTTATAACAAATATTACATATAACATATAATTCATTGCGAAATTATTTTCGTAAAAGCAGTCAATTCACTATTAAGATCACTTTGCAATAAGACAAATTCATTAATCCAAAACAGCTATTAAGACATTAGACTATAATTATATTAAAGCCCAACATCTAATAGTGTGACTTTTAGAAATGTGTACCAAAATTTGAGCTACTGGGCAGTTTTGGGGGGAGACTTAAGATTGCTTTTTTGGAATTATTCGTGTGCCTGATGACATTGAAATATGACAGTGAGAAGTCAAAAGCATGTGTGTTTGTCCTGATATTGATGTGGCTACATCAATGAAAGGTGAAACAGTTGAATATGTACTTGCTCTCCCTCAACATCATTTTAGAAGGTTCTCACTGTGGTGTGGTGTCCATACAGTCTACTGTTATGTCATGCTCTGACAACTCAATAAAATGATAAAGAATAACCTGGGAATAATTACAATAAAACTAATGTTTTAGCCTATTGCAGTTTTGCCCTGGAGATTAAATGGAAGCAGAGAACAAAGGGCTAAGATGTCAATGGGATTAATTGTTCCTCAAAGATATTTCCATACAGTGAAAGAGTTCTCAGGGTGCAGTGACAGTGTGATTGCTCAAAGTGATACTATTCCAAATTCAGACAATGGAATATCATGAAAGCAATGGAAAGATTAAGTCTAGTTTCCTGGTTTTTCTTAGCAGTGTTTAAATTGGTTAAATTCCCTAAATCATAAATTAAGTTTTGTTTGAACACTTTCAAGTATTTCAAGTATAATTGTGGTGGGAGTTTTTTTCTTCTCTTTGACTTCTAACTTCAGAACATTATTTTTTTTCTGAGTGATCTCAAACATTGCTTTAGGTGTTCTTGCAAAAGCATTAATTGTATCTTTTTAAAAACCTGCCTGATGACAGTTCCCAAATAAAAAAAAAGTTGACACACTCAGTGGATGTGGAAATACTTCAGAATGTCAGGATCTGAGTTTAGAACCATAGAACTGCTTGGTACTTTGTCATTGCATTTTTTTCCTGTTAGGTAATGACTTCCTGTGCAGATGACAAAATGCCTTTTTTCAACAAAATTATCAGCACAGCTGTTTTGGTGACTAATTTTTGCAGGAGCTTTTTAATCAAATGCTCCTAAAAAACCTCTTAGGTTCTTTAAACATATTATCCCTCTTACTTTAAAACTGTAATTTTGTAAATTTACCTTTACCATAAAAAAGAGCTATTGTTGAAGAAGTCACTTATAATCAAAGTAATACATTACTTAAATGTTCTGCTCTAATCTGAATGTATGATTCACCCTATATAAATGAATGAATGTTCCAAACAGTAAATATTTACTCTCATTTGTAACTAATAGTTTGTGTTTTCCTCTGATGTCACTGTGATAGTGATTGTGGATGAATACCATTCTCAGATGTTTTATAATTCCCTTCCTTTTCAAGCCAAACATGATGACCTTTAGTTGTGCTTGATGATTTAGCATCTTATTTATATGTGCAAGATTGTCTGACCTGAAATTAATATTTGGTAACTCTTTTAGAAGTGGTAAATTATTCCTCCCTGGCTTTAAATTGTCTCTTCTTCCTTATCTTTTACCATTTGTTAAATTGTGTTGTTTATTTTTGTTTCTAATCTGAAATCTAGAAAGTTGGAACATGCTGAATACATGTTTATAAAATATGTCTGATTATGGCTAAGTATGTTGACAGGCTGTTACTCTACTACAGTTGAGCTCTTTGACTTGAATAGTAGCAGGAGATGAAAATACAAGAAAAAGTGGCAAAATGAAACTTGTGCCCCTCTCTAGAAATACAGTGTCATCAACAGGTTGTGGCGATCAATTGACAAATCTTACACTAACCACTATCCATTTTCATATTCAATATGATACTATCTTTGCTCAGGCCATCAGATATATCTAGTTAATTTGGTTGAATCCTTATGAAAGAAAACATTTACCTATATTTCTCAGTGTATAGTACACAAACCAGAAGCTTTAATACCACTCAGGAGCTTGTTAGAAATGTAGAATATCAAGTCCAAAGACCTCCTGGATCAGAATCTGAATTTTGTCAACATTTCCTTGTGATGTCTATACACATCAAAACATAAGATGCACTGGATAGAGCCTAGAATAAAAATTCTGGGTGCTTTAAGCCCGAGCACATAGTTTAAATCCTCAAGGATGAGAGTACTACATGTAGCATAACTATCATTCACATTAAGGACCCTCTGAGATATTCTTATTGTCCACTGACTTCAGCACAACTACCTGAGTTGATCAGGAGTTAAGATGTAGAATGAGAGAGATGGGTACAATGTAGTTTTCAACCAAAGATTTGAGATTGGCAGGTTTGGTGTATAACCCCCCCCAAATTTTAGTCCACAATAGATTTCTTACCTTCTTTCCTCCATATGTAGTTTGGCTGGATCAGATAAATGTTTTTATTGAAGCTTGATATAAAATCAAACCTTGCCAAAATTTAGATACACATGTACTTCCTTTATCCATAGGGAAGAGTCTGCCAGTTCTGGTTTGCAAAGCTATTTACCTGATTTATCACTTTCAGCGCTGTACATTGGCAAGAAGTAGTTTTATTCATATCTAATTATGATTTAATATAAACTTCAGTAGTGATCACAGTTTCCATAGTGTAGGAAGTTTAGCTAACATTCTGTTGATTGGTGGTTTGGGGAAACAGAACTAGTCTTTATTTTATGCTAGATTATTATAGACCTTTGCAGCTTTTTCCCCACCCTGGGATATGTAATTTGACTCTAATAAGATGTTTTAGTATGGATGGCATTGAAGATAACTTTTATGTTGTTCAACAAAATGCACTCATGTTATCCACTAGCCCATAGCCTATTTCAGGGATATGGGTGATGGTAAACAAAAAATCTCACTTATTTCCATGTCACTTACCACTATATTTCAAGTGAAATAGGAGAGAGACACACATAAAATGGATCAAGATCTTTAAATTTTCACCCAGTTATTGTTTGATGCATTAATGCTGTCAGTCCCCTTACATCTACTCATTACTGTGTCCATGGCAACACGTAGGGGAAGTCAACTCAGGAGAGGGGTTAAGTGAGGGGTGAGGAAGGTCATATTTTGACTGCATTTCTCACATTATTTGCTGATGTTTTATTTCTGGCTTCCTAAGGGATGTATACTCTGGAAATATAGGAATGAGAGCTTTTGAGATTCTCTCCTTGTATTGGACCTAGCAGAGAGTTTGATGGTCTGGAAATAATTCTTTTTTTCATAAAAGTAGGGAGAATTTGATATCATTTGATACTCAATTTGCAAGAGAAAAGCAGAAGCAGAATAGATGTCTTGAACATAAAACTATTGCAGAGGAAACCTGAATGTGGAGATTATGAATAGCAAAGTTAAGAAATCTAGGTTCTTGACAAAATATTAAAATTTATAAAGTTATCAAGAACTTTTTTTCCAAATAGTGCTTGATGATAGATGTTTATCTTACTTAATTCTTTATAATTGTGTGGCTTCAAAGTTTACACAGAACACTCACAAACAGTGAGAGGACTGTCTTGCAATGCTGTGAAGTAGACAGCACAGCTGCTCTGATTGTAGCGATTTTGTAAGTGAATTGTGCCTTATGGATGACAAGCTGAGCTGTAGCTGAGACTTCTGACTCTGATTATACACTGTTGAATTTCTGAGATATAGATAGTATCTCCAGGTAGTTTTTGTACCTTTTATCTTAAATATTTAATACTGAAACATTACTGGTGTCTCTTCAGTAATGTGTGTGTGTGTGTGTGTGAGAGAGAGAGAGAGAGAGAGAGAGAGAGAGAGAGAGAGAAAGAGAGAGAGAGACATACTTTTCTTTTTTTTAAGGAGAAAAATGATTGTATTTGTCAGGGTTAGAATCCATTGTTAACAGTAATATTAAACATGATTTGGGTGTTCCTGTTACTTCAAACAACAATGACAAAATCCTCACAATTCATTTGAAGTTGGCAATTCACTTTAAAGAAGTTGCATAAATTGTTCCATTTTCTGAAATTAAAAATAACTATGTTCAATGCGATACACATTTTTCTTATAGCAATGGCACATCTTACTATCACCTTTAAATAAAGAAGAGAAATGTCAAATAGAAAAAAAGTCTGGATATATTTAGAACATTAACAGTTTAGGTGTCTACCCTTGAAAATGTATCTTAGAGATGCTAAAAGATAAGTGTCATAAGAGAGTCTTCCATTTCTTAATTAGCCTATCCTTTATCCACTGTACTGTAATATAGTTTGCATTGTATATCAAGTTTCCACATATTTGTGGTCTATCTGTTTTGTTCTATCGATTGGTTGACTATCCTTACAAACATGCAAGCTATCTTAATCTCTCTAAAGAATTCCTATTGTCATATTAACAATGAGTATTTGAAGGGTTAGTTGACCTTGTTAGTTCCTTCTGAAATATTTCATGACTATTCTTAGTTTATAATAACTCTCAGAATGATCTTACAGATTTCTCTGTAAAATAAAAGTTTATTATATTATGATCAAGCTTTCATTAGCATGCAATAAATTTTAAAAAATACTTTTTTATCATGATAATGGTATTTAATTAATTTTATTATAGGCTTATAATGAGGCCCATAAAACCATGCACAAATTTTAAAAGAGATATTTCTTGGCACCTTGTATATTTTTCTTGTATTTCTTGATATATTTAAGTAACATTTTATTGTTCAATATGAATTGATAAAATAAAATTAATTTGCGTACAAGTAAAAAAAAAAGAAAAGAGAGCCTTGATTTCATATGGGATCAGCATTTATTTGACGGTGTTATCTTTAGGGTATACTGAATATTTCCCAAGGTGTGAATTTTAAAATTGGACTAGGGACACTCATCATGGGCTAGCTTCAGATCTTACCTTTAAAATTAATAGCATTTCAGAGATGATCTCTATTTTGCCAGGAGTTAAAAAAATGCCACATGCTTAGGTGACTTAGCTTAGTGTACTACAAGCTGGAAAGAGGGCTTCATGCAAGTTGACCCCCCTTTTTTTTTAGTACCTGAAATCTGATAATTCCTGCTTTTGAACAGGAGGTCAGACTTTTGTTATGGAAAATGAATAGGGAGAGAAACATGAACTTCAAAATATCTGTGCTTTCAAGTACTGGACTAAGATAACTCTAAACAAAATTCTTAGCAAAGTCTGACTACATTAGGTCACTAATAAAATGAAAATTACTGTAATTTTTGCCCCACAAAGAGCAATGTGAGCTGTATATCTTTACCTCTCAAGCAGATATGATTTTTGAAATATTTAACAATCAGTAAAGCAAAGAACTTTGTCCAATCAGAAGGGATCTCAAATAACTGGTCTCTTGGGTCCTTCTAATCATGGTTGAATGTCCCCAACTCTGTTAGCCATTAACCTTTATATATTTGCATTGTGGGGGGCCCTGGAGTTCCTGGAAAGAGAAGGGAGTGATATCACATTGAGGGACTCAGTGAGTGATACTTCCTTCAGGACCATGGCTATTTGAAATTGAAGTGCCCCATTATTTTAACAAGCAGAAATCTCTTACTGGCATAGATCAATCCCATCATGTCCTTAGTGGAACCAAGTTTATGGCTGTCTCTCGGAATGGTCCCTGAAAAATTCCATACACCTTACAACTAAAATGAAATTGGTGAAAACAATGTATTAATTCATAAGTAGTAATCCTGTATCACAGCAAATTATCACAAGTGAATGGAATTACAGTGATCAGTAAATGCTTCAAGGAACATGGATCCTTCAGTTTTGCTTCATTCCTAGGAGTAATATATTAATCCAACTCATGATATAGCAGCACAGAGTCTGATATTCCCCTGGATCAAGGATACTCTTCTGGAGAAAATCCATTGAATCACCAAATATTTCTTGAATGCCTACTACTAAAAACAGAATTTGGGGGCCTTGATTCAAAATGCCAGCCATATGTGATTTAATGTTGGGGTGTAGACACAGGTTAGGAGAAAGACACCTTTGTCATTCTCATACACAAGACTCATCTTTTACAACAACCCCCCTAACCTCTTAGGAAAGTCCCACCCAAGAGACACGCCTCTTTCCTGTCACTGTCCCTGGATCCTAGCATTTCCCTTCCTCATTTTCTCATTGTGATTACTCATTGCCACGGTATAAATAAGAACCGGATTCCTAATAAAGGTGGATTTTTTGGACATGCTCCTCAAAACCCCAAATACAAGAGTTGGATTCTCTCTGATGGTCATCAATCTCTTCCATCTCATTCTTTCCCACATGGAACTCCTAACAATTTAATCCCTGGTAAAGATGCTTTGAGCACCAATAACATCAGAAGCCCTTTGTTCTGAAACCGTAAAATAGGGAAACAGCATAAACTGATCTTGTTTCCTTCTGGACATTCTTACCCAAGTAATTTGGGGCAACTATATTTGTGAAGGTTGTTGTCTCCTGCAGGTTTGATGGTTTAGGTATGTAGCATTTGAACAAGTTGTGTGGGGTGCCTAGAAATATTTCTTACAACTTAAGGAAATCTTTTGAGGTAATTTTATTCTTATTGGCAGAACTGTTGTTTCCCTACCTGATGCCTTGCATAAACAACAAGATGCCTTATCACCAGAGTGTTACTTCTAGCTAAGTCTCTTTGCATGACTGCAGGTATGAGGTCTTACTCATTGGCTTCCAGTTCTCTTCCTTCTTAGAGCTGTTAGTGTTGCAGTCTCTCAGAGAAAATTTGCTCCCTTGGGTGTTATAATACTGAAGGGTCATGGAGTTCTATTGGAGAAGTTCATTTGTCTATATTTGATACAAAGGGAGTTTAGGGATCTGGGATTTCTAGAAAGATCATTGGAGGCAATGCTAGATTCTTATCCCATTCTACTGCCCATCTCTATGTGAACTTAGGTTGCATGCTTTGTGTGTGTGTGTGTGTGTGTGTGTGTGTGTGTGACAAAACAATGGTTAGAGGATTCAGACACAATTAATATCCCCTGGTGTTCCTTTTAAACAGCAGTGGATGACCTGAAGCTATTTTCCATATTTATAAATCTTAATGAAAATCAGACAGTGGTCCAGATGTTCATATGTATTATTACTTAATAAAACGTGGCTTGCTGGACAGTATTTTGCAAGTTCCTTTGAGACAAACTCTCAAAAGAACACTTGGAGGGAACAGATTTGTGACTCATAACAAGATAATCTCCAGTTCAGATCTTATTATTTGCCTCTGACCTTAATAACATGGATAAAGGCACATGAAAGGTAAAATTTATCAAAACAAAAATCCATTTTCTGACCATGTAAAGGTGGAGTTTCACTGTGGAAGGATAGCTAAAAGTCAAGTGTGGTCTGAGGCTGGAAGCATCAATATCACTTGAAAAGTACAAGTCTTGGACCCCAAAGTGAGAAATCAAAACTTGGGGGTGTATTTGCACAAACACATCAGGGTGTGTTTGCACAAACACCACACTTTTGTGCCTAGCCAAAAGTATGGAAACATTTTAATCTTTCAAAGCAGTTTTACAAATGATACATCTCTTGATTCTTATCACATGACAACTATGACTTGGAAAGCTACTTTTACTGGCATTTGGTATATGACTGGCACTCAGTATAATAACCTGAGATCATAGAATGTCTCATATACTTTTTATTTATCTCTTGGTATATTTACTTTGTGTGTTACAAATGTATTCTTTCATTTACATGGAACTTAATCCCCAAATTAGTGTTTTGGAAGAAAGTCTATTATCCACATTCTTTCACTCTCTCTAAGACAATTATATGACAATCTCATTTTTCATTTACTTGCTTGTTTGTTGATATCTTACAATCTAATTGGGATGTCTGTTTTGTATGTTTTTAAATTTGAAAAGTCAACATAAATGTCTTTTAAAAACAAGATTTGAAAAGATAAAATTTTAAAAGTTAGGAAAGCTAAACTCACCCACAATTCTTCTACTTATCATTAGCAATTAATTTGCTATGTTCATATACTAATAACCATTTGTATAAATGTAGCATCATATCACATGTGATTTTGTAGAATTTCCTCCCTTGACATATATTGAATATGTGTTGATAATTGCTAATTTCTAATTGTAATAGCAACAGAAACTATATTCATATATATTCATATAAATATATAACATTTAAAAGTACAGCTAAGCAAATAGAAAATATGTGTGTGGTTTGTGTGTGTGTAAGAGACAGGGAAGGAAAGGAAGGAGGGAAGGAAGGAAGGAAGGAAGGAAGGAAGGAAGGAAGGAAGGAAGGAAGGAAGGAAAAGATTTAAGAAATATTCTCATTTAGTTGTGGAGGCTAGTGAGTCTGAAATCTAGGGTAAGCTGGTTAGATACAGATACAGGAACAGGTTGATGTTACAGTTCAAATCTGAGTCAGCTGCTGACAGAATTTTCCTCAGGGAAGGTCGATCTTTTTTTTCAGGGTACAGGTTGAGAACCATCTACATTATGGAGAATAACCACTTTACCCCAAGTCTGCTGATTTAAATGGTAATCTCTTCTAAGAAAATACCTTCGTAACAATATCTAAATATGTTTGAAGAAATAAGGTCTAGTCAACTTGATATATAAAATTAGTCATCACAAAAATAGTACTTTTAATTGGTCTATACATGTCACATGAACCACAGATTATCCAATTACCTGAGGTTGAATGTCAATTTTGTCTCATTTTTTCCCATCCTTACCTACATCATTGGCTATTAACTAATTTTTGTCTTCAAGATCAGTTCGCAGTGTGGAAAGGAATACCCACTTCTAACTTTTTAAATAATTGGCTTCTTACTGTGAAATTGCCTTTTGCCCCTTAAGTCACACCTGAAGCCTTCATAATAGGGATGATGCTGGGTTCTTCTCCCATCTTGATCTTCTCCTTTCTTCCTCAGCTTGCAGGTCAGTGGGAACTGGCATGATGCTGAGCTCCTGGGCTACCTCCTCAATTGAAGAAGTGGCAGATGCAGGTCCTGAGGCACTTCGCTGGCTGCAACTCTATATCTACAAGGACCGTGAAGTTACCAAACAATTGGTGCACCGGGCCGAGAAAATGGGCTACAAGGCCATCTTCGTGACAGTGGACACCCCTTACCTGGGCAACCGTTTTGATGATGTACGTAACCGGTTCAAGCTGCCACCCCAGCTCAGGTAAAATGGGGCTCTCTTACCTAGCCTCCTGAGTTGGTTTTCTAATACTCCTTGTTCTTGTCACAAACCAGTTCCAAGGGTTTTCTACAATTTTCAAGTAGATATATCCTGGGGACTTTAGATTGTCTGGTAATGATAAGGTTTAGGAGATAGTATCATTGCCAAATATGCATAAAATATATTAAAAAATCACACCCCCTTTGTGAATGTTATGTACTTGAGTTTTAAAACAGAAATAGAATTGTCTATTGACAATTCTTGTAAAAGTCAAATAAATTTATACAGGAGAATGAATTAAGGGCATTGGAAAATATGAATTGCCAAGTAGGTGAAAGACGGTTAATATCTGTCAGGTAACAGTTTTACTATGATCCCAGTACCCTAGTTCTTTGCTGAAATCAGAGAACTACCTTTTCAACTTCATTTTCTAGTACTTAGAACAACTTTAACTAGCAATATTGAAGAAAGCCCTAAGAGTGGAGGGAAAAGATGCCATATGTTTGATTGTTCTTCTTTCAAAATATTCCTCTTTCCTTGTGGTTCATCCATGAATCAAAATTCACTCATTCATTCACTACTTGCTCATTCATTCATTTGCTCACTTATATTATCAAAACAATTTAATAATCTAAAAAGAAACTAAGATGATCTTATCACGTCATTTAGCCTGTTCATTAGCAGGCCAAATGTTCTTTTCTTTGTTCTTAGAAAATAGTTCTTTAATTTGTAATTATTAGGATTAGAATGTAGTTTTGCCTGCATTCAGCTGCATTCAGTGGAGTTTACTGAGAAAAGTCCAACCTCCACAAATTCTGAAATCCATTTACCATGTGCTTTTTCTTTATCCAGTTTCCAACAAAATCTGCTCTTAGATTCTTTATTGTTATGCATGATTGATAATTGGAGGGATAATTGGAGGGAATGTCAAAGCATCCATCAGAATATATGAAATGATGAGGGACTCTTCCTTGGATCCTAGACTTCATTTCACACATTGCTTGGTCTTCAGCTGTAGAACAACCCATATATATGTATATATACATCTATATATATACATATACATATATATATAATAGACAACCACATAAATCCATAGACAGTGTTGTATTTTAAGTATCACATAATTGACATAGAGTTTTGTGTGCATATGTTTCAAAACAAACTATTATGTATAAAATCTTGCTCTTGACTCATATGTAAATTAACTGCAGGATGTAATCTCTGTTTGACCTGATCTGATACTTTCAGACAGGTTTGGAATGTGTTATCTGTTTATGGTAACTTCATTAGCCCAATGAAAAGGGTTTTTTCCGAGGAAGACCTGCCAATATACCTGTTCCACATGTCCTAGACATAGGGTCATCCAATCAACCTGCTTTTCTAAGAAAATAAGACCCAAACCGAAAGATCCCAACATATTTCTACTTCTTACCTAATTCATCAGAGGGTAGACACCATCAGATTTCTCTAGTGTGAAATTTGTATTCACACTGTTTGGTTTATTTGTATTTATCTTATTTTATAGACTTTCTAGAGTAGTTTTCCACTCTTCCCACTTCTGATACAAAACATTAATAATTATTCTCCTTTTGCTACCTAAAAAGTTACTTGCTGTTCTTTTCCCTCTACTGCTGGCCACTGCTACTGTTGCTGCCACTACTAGTACTGCTGCTGCTACTACTACTACTTCTACTACTACTACTGCTGCTACTACTACTGCTGCTGCTGCTGCTGCTACTACTACTACTGCTAATGCTACTACTGTTGCTGCTACTACTACTACCACTCCTGCTACTACTATTGCTACTGCAACTACTACTACTGTTACTACTATTACTACTGCTGCTACTACTACTACCACCACCAAACAACAGTAATAAAAAATACCATCGACTGTTTGTTTCTATTACATGTTCATTTGTCTTTGCAGCTTAAGATGTAGTGTTTTTTCCCAGATAGCAAAATATGTTTCACTGTGCTATCTACTTGGATAGGGGCAATGATACAGGGTTTATTTTTCATTGGTATCCCTTGTTCCTTTCATGACCAGCTCACTCAGCTAGGAGTGGGAAGGTTGATTTGCTTTCTCCTATTGCCTTTGCTCCTGGGCTCCTACCCAGATGACGTAAAGGGCCATGAGACAAAGGCCTTTTCAGCTGTCAGTGTGCACAGGAGTGACCACGGCTCTCAGCTTGTCACATCTCCTGCCTGAAGATGATCAAATAATGAGCAACACATCCAGGTTATGGGGAACACAGGAAACACCTCATAGCCTGGTGCTCCCGGCCCCCCAGAGTGCACATTGACCTTGTTTGTCCCAGTAGACTTCACAGCGGGGAGGGACAGCATCTTCTGCTCGCCTCCCCTGTGTTCAGCAGTCAAAGGCAGAACACACTAATGGGAGGTCCAGGCTTCCGCTTGAGGCCACATACAACCCAAAAGCTCATCTGTTACAGCCTGATATGAAATCAGGTTTCTTTCCGCAACTGACCTGACTCATAGAAGGTGAAGCCTGGCTTTTCAGAAGTGAGGTTTGGCAGGCGAGGGAGGCAGGAAATCCAGAGGAGAATGAGTGTAAAGCACTGACTCCTTCCAGCCCTTGCTACTTCCTCTGCCTCGGTTGGAGAGGTTGGGGGGAGGGTTCTGATTCTGGCATCTGGGAATAGCAAGAGTTCAGGAGTTTGGTAGTCCCTCCTTGATCTATAGGCAAAACACACGTATGTGTACATTACAAATGACATAAAGGTTCCTGAAACTGAATGGAAATAAGAATTCTCATCTGTTCTTGGAAGAAGCAAAGAATAAAGCCAGTTCCCTAGACTGATTCCTGAGGCTTTGAGGCAGGGGCCTTTTTCTCCCTCCATACCCCATAGACATGTTTCATTTACCTAGCATGAAGATATGACTTTTCCATAGAGTGCCAATGTATATTTTCAATATAGTGTCAATACAGTGTCAGGGCAGTTGAAAGGGAACCGAAAGTATTTTTTATCATTTCCTGACATCAAACTAAATTGTAACACTTACCCTTTAAATGATCTGCTCAATATTTTATCATTAAGCCATGAAATAATGTCTTGATTACAACCACCAGAATGGCTCATATAATAAGGGATCAGAATACCATTATCTTCCCATATTATCCCAGGATAATCATGACTGGTAAGGCTTTATATTAGCCTCCAGCCATCACTTCTTTGACCCTCTAGTGCCCTAATCTTGATTCTCTTGCCCAGTTACACTGGCTTTCTTGCTGTTCTTAACATCCCAGGCATGCCTGCATGTTGGCATCCCAAACATTGACTGTTTCCTTAGCCTTTCTTTCTTCCCAAATCAATGACTGCTAACTTTCTCACTTCCTTTAAGTTTTGATATATGGAATGGATCTATGCATTTTTATTTTGAAAACTCAACATGAAAGTATACATTAGAGATCTAAATGAAAACATGAAAGTGTGAGAACCATGGCAAGAAAGGAAGAAAAAGATTTATGAAGGAGGATTTGGTATATGCTCAACAACCTCTAAATTATTTTCCTGAGAAAACATTTACAACACAACTGTGTTAGAATAATTAATCACCTCCCTGGAATCTACAGATATATACTTTACATGGCAAAAACAGCTCTTGCCAGTATGATTAAGTTAAGGATCTTGAGAGGGATAGTTATTCTGGATTATCACTATAGGTTTATTTTATTTATGTATTTATTTTGAGACTAGGTCTTGCTATGTTGCCTGGGATACAACAGACTCAAGTTTCTGAGGGTGCCGTGGACTCAAGTGACCCCAGCCTCAGCCTCCCAGGTAGCTGGGATTACAGCCACCCGTTACAGCACCAAGCTGATTTTTTGAGACCAGGTCTCGCTATGTATGTTGCCTGGGGTAGTCTGGAACTCGTGAACTCAAGTGATCCCAACCTTCTTGCCTCCCAGAGCGTGGGTAGCAGGCGTGCACCACCACACTCTGCTATAGGTTTAAAGTAATTAAAAAATGTCCTTTTAAAGGGGAGGCATTGTGTCAGACTAAGAGGAGATGTGAAGATAGAAGCAGAGGTTAGAGTCAGGAATATATCTGGTCTCTAAAAGCTGGAAAGGGCAAAGAAATTAATCCCTCCAAAGCCTCCAGAAAGAAAACTGCCCAGCTGGCACACCAAATTTAGGCCAGTGAGACATCTTTAGGAATTCTGATCTCCAGAACTGTACTATAGTAAATCTGCATCATTTTTTTAAGCCTCTGTATTTTTGATCATTTGTTACAGTAGCAGCAGGAATCAAATATAATAACTGCTCTGCTGATTGAAACCAATTTTGATAGTCATATTTAAAATTTCTAGCTAAACCTCTGCCAGTTCACACCATTGATGTGCTAGTCTACTCCTCCCCCCCCCGTCCGTATTTTGTACAGCAGTTAAATTCTAACCTGCTCTATAAATTTTTTCTTGTTTATTTTTAATTTTTCTATTTCTTTTGCTAGAATATCAATTTCATGTTGCCAGGGCATTTTGACTTTTATTAACTGGTATATTCTAAAAGTCAAAACACTAGCACTTAGCAGGTGTGTGATATGTAATATTGAATTAATAACAGTGATAAAATGAGACTTTCCCAATAAAACTGAACTAATAAGACTTTGTATTTTTTATTAAAGTTTTTTATTTACTATATATATTCTTGTATCATTGTATACTTCAAAGTTCTCCCACCACCATATAACCCGTGAACTGTCATGAGCCCCTGTGCTTGTTCCTATCCTGATATATTTAACTAATAAGAATTTGAATGAGAATTTGAGCTAAAACTTCAAATTCATTCCCTACACTTTTCTTTTAATTGCCCAGCCATATTTAGGAAGAAATTAGCAGGACTATGTTCTCAATTTAAGTGGTTTCCTAGCCACAGAATTGAAGGCTGGTGGCCATGCACTAAATTCTGTATGTATTAAGAATCTTTCTCTCTCACACACACACATTAGGTTGACAGTACAAGTTCTATGTGTGGTTTTTCATATGTATTTACCTATTTACACTTATGTAAATATATAGCTTTATTTATTAATGTGACCTTTATTAATATACTAATAAATAATACAACTGGGGAGGCGGGAGGTGGGCAAGGTCAGGGCGTGTGGGGGGGTGAACCCTGGAGATCACAAAGATGTGAAATTTATATATAAATAAATTATGTAAAAGAAAATAATACTAATAAGTAATGCATTGTCCTCAACAATATTATTATCAGTGTTACTATAGGTTATTTAATAATGCTTAGCTCTTTAGTAATTATTACTATTTTTATGATGTCAACTTCCGGGAAGTAAAAAAAAAATTCTATATTATATTAAGAAGTATATTTGAGGGGCATTTGAGGCACAATGAGTCCCTTACAAACAAGAAATTCTATCCCTTGCCTTTGGATCATTAAGAAGATTACGAGAAAAAAGTTCGAAGTAATCATGTTATTATTTTGATGTTGCCCTTTTCCTTCCTTACGAAATGGAATACTTTGGTTATCAGAAGCTGCTTTAAGTATTTTTTTTTTTGTATATATGTCATAATTCGAATAAAAATAGCTTTTAGGGAGGTTTCCTTCAGAGTCATTGGTAAAACACTCCGTCGTGGGTCTCTGTCAAGATATCTGAAAACTTTTTCTTGGCTTCTGGCTTTGAACAACGTTTTAGAGTTAACAACAAGGCTTCATTGTGCACTGAAATTTCTGTGAGGCAACATTCATTCAAGTGTTGATCTGCATGTCACCGTCCAAGAATAACAACAGTTATTTATATAATTTTATCCATGTTTCTGTTTTTTCCTATCCATTTCACCCTTTCACCCCACCCCTGCTGAAACACTGTAGCTTGTTTGGGATGGGGGTGGGGTGCTATACAGCATACATACACATGTTAATGTTTTTCTCTCATTTTTAATTCCTTTGGTTTAGGTTTTGGAGAGACTGGACCTTTTTGTTATCAACAATATTATTTAAAAGTACGGAATTTAATGTCATTTAATATCATTTCTGAGTAATGGAATAGGTCTCCATAATAAAGAATTTCTGTTTGGTGACAGAAAGTTAGCTTAAGTCAATTTTAGATGACAATAAAAGACCAAAGACTGAGGCAAATGTATAACTGCAAATAGTTTAATAAAATAGGTACCCAAGTATTTCAGATAAAACCCTTACAAGAGCTTACCAATATGTCATTACCAGCATAATTCTCATGAAGTGGGACTTTTCTGGCCTCTTTAATGGCCACCTGAGTTCCTGAGACTGCAGGACTAGCTGCTCGATTGTTTTTGATAAAACTGTGAGTTACTTGGAAAAAGTTAGTTGGGGTGTGATTGTTTATGTCTTTATGATCATATATGGCACCCAAAGATACACAACTAGCTACTTTAGCTGAAGATACACTAAAATCTAAAAAAAAAATTAAACCTAGTTTTGTGTAAAAGGAAGTCTTATAATACTTTGAAAAGTAGTGTGTCTGTGTACTTCTAGGTTTATATTAAAATTGTCATAGCTGTAGCTCCCAAATCCTTCCTGTGTTCAAAGTCAGAGCTGGTAGAAAGGAAGAAAGAGCTGTGATTAAGTCAGAGAGCATTATGCAGCCATACTTTTTCCTAAAGAGATTAACTAGCAGGGTAATTTATAATGTACAGAAGAACAAGGTGAATTCAGAGCTATATCATCCTTCAAAGACAGCCTTTCAGAGAAGTGAGGTTTGCAATTGGAATTAGGGTTGTAGGGAAGTAGGTGACATAGATGCTGCCATTTGTAAATTCAGATTACCATCATTCAGCCAGTGGTCAGAAGAACAGGCAGATAAGACTTTGTCTCTAGTTTGGGGAGTTGAAAACTCAAATGTGGCTATCAAGACATTAGATCAAAATGGAAGATTTTAGATAGAGTAAACCAGTAACAGAATCTGATAGGTGAATTAGAGAAATATTGGTCTAAGCTAGGTTAGCAAAGTTAGACAGAGGTGAAGACAACAGTTCAAAGGGGTTGTGTCTTAGTTTGGGTTTCATGCAGAGTAGTCTGAGAGTGCAAATAGTTCCCTTTGGAAGATGGAAGGAATATTGGTAGTGAAATGGCAAAGTGGTATAAGAGGAGAGAGTACACGATGAGCATCTTATCAAAACAGTTACAACTAAAGTTTAATTCTGCTGGGGAATTCTAGAAGATAACTAAACTATATCTCAGAGTTAGTCTGCCTGCAGGTGAGGAAACAGGTATTTATGTACCAACATATCTGATACTTCAAGTCTGCTATGTAGATGGTGTCTTGGAACCTAAGAGCAAGTGTCAGTCACATGTATTTGATTCTCCAGAGAAGCAGAGCTAACATGAAATAGATAGATGATATGGATATATAGATTTATACAGATATAGGTATGTAAGTTTGGCTCCTGCGAAAAATGAAGGCTAAGAAGTCCCACACTAAGTTGTCTGCAAGGTGGAGTCAGGAAAGCCAGTGACAGTTCTAGTCCAGTCAGGATGACTAGAGAACCAGGGGAGCCTACAGTGTTAATCCCAGTCTGAGTCTAAATGCATGAGGATCAAGGAAATAATGCTGCAGGTCCAGATATGAAGAGTTAATGACCAGTTGCTCAAATGAGGAGAAGATCATGGAAGTCTCAACTCAAGAAGAGAGGACAAATATATCCTCCCTCCACCTTTTTGTTCCATTTAGGTCCTTAACAGATTGGATATGCCTCACCACGTTGGTGAGGATGGTTGTTTTCACTCAGTTTACCAATTCAAATGTTAATTTCAATCAGAAGTGTCCTTACATATACACCAATGAAGAATGAATGTTTTTTTCACGTATCTAGTCATCATTTAGCCCAATTATGTTGACGCAAAATTAACGATCATACCTCAGACAACAAAATGAAGATCTTGATAAGTAGAAAATTCATAATCTGACCAGGATAGTCTGGAAGATTGGGAATTTTGAGTTAACTGACCAGGAGCCTCCGAAGAACTAAATAGAGGAAGAAAAAGGAAAAATTGACAACTCTTCTTCTGGCTAACACTTCCCACTTCCTCCCTCAGCCCTCCACCTCCATGACCATAGCAGTAAAGCAGGGAAAATGTCCACAGTAGCAACAGACAGACGAGATTAACACATGTTACTATAGTTCCAGTTCCTCTAGAATTTTCCAACAAGGACTTTGCAAAGTTTCCTGAAGAGAATTGCCAGGATCCATCTGAAGTCTGGGGAAAGAGAATGTAATTAAGAGTAAGAGGCCCAATTTGGAGTCCAAATGCCGCCTTAGCTAGTTTTAAACTTAGGGGCATTGTGTTGGGCAGTTTGGATTTGCTTGCTTTTTTCTATGTAAAATTGGTATCATAGAGTCTCAACTTTATTTTCTACATCTTTTTTTTTCTTTTTTAATGATGATATTGTAATACTAAAGCCTTTTGTAAGTTTCAATACACCATGTGAATGTTCATCGTTATGGTTAGTATGCATTGCTGACTGAAGATAGCATCGTTAATTTTTTTGTCATTATAAACTGGTTTTAAAAGGTAGAGCTATTTTAATGTGGCCATATGCTCTTCTTGGAAATGGATTTGTTTATATAAATGTAGCCTAAGTTATAAAATAAATATTAAGTAACCAGTTAAGTCCTCTGGATTGTTACGTTCAGCCTGGAATCCTCCATCAAAACATAGAAAATATGTACGTGACTAACCAATAGATGGTGAAGTGATTTAAAAAGGGTAATTTTTTTCGTCAAATAACTCATTGTAAAGATATCTCTAGTTTGGGGATCTTTCTTATTTCTTAATCTCTTTATTTCAGAATGAAAAATTTTGAAACCAACGATTTATCATTTTCTCCTAATGAAAATTTTGGAGACAACAGTGGACTTGCTGCTTATGTGGCTAAAGCAATAGATCCAGCTATCAGCTGGGAGGATATCAAGTGGCTGAGGGGACTGACTTCACTGCCGATTGTTGCAAAAGGCATTCTGAGAGGTTTGTTTATTTCTCTACTTGCGTATGACTTGATGATGCCTGTTGGACATGATTATTACATTTTTAAAGGAAAATAATCAGAAAAAATATGTGAAAATAGAGCAAGAAATTCTCTCAGTTCTCCCCCTTGATTATCAGTAAATGTATGTCTCCTTGTTCATATTCTCCTTGTTCATATTCTGAAGAAGAGTATGACTCAAAAAGTAAAAAGTAAAAAGCAAACTTTTTCAAAATATTGAGATGCCCCCCTCCCCCTTTATTTTTGGAGCTGTCACCAAATCATAGAGTTTGGCAAGATCTAGCTAGAAAGCCTTGAGTTTTGACTGAAAACTTCGACAGTTGTTTTCAGACCAACAAGAAACCACATAATATTAAAAATGTTAGCCAGACCTGTTTTAAAAGGCTTTTTAATTTTTCACCTGATCATTTCAACTACCAATGACTAGAGCTGGTTTTTGAATGTGTTGAATCCCAAATGACCTTCCTGTGAAGAACTGACTAGGACATTAAAATCCTCAAATATCAAGCTGTGGGTGTTAAGGGACTTGACTTTCCCAAAATCCACATGCATTCAAATCCCACAGGGAGATACCATGGACTATAGTAATTTGGAGTGTAAATGTGTTCATCCACAAAAATGTCTTCTGCTTTTGAAAACATTTTTTTGGTACAGTTATATAGATAACTGCCAAAAATATTATTTTAGCAGAAATGTTTAAGTGGCTTTGGAATGAGAGATTCTATTAACTTACCTAAGGGTTATCAGGACTTAGATTATTTTGGGTTATTGTGACTTAGAATCAAAACATTTTTGTAGGCTTTACATGGATATGTAGGACACATGAACCCTATTTAATTAAGTTGTTTGGTATTACTTAATCAGTCATTTACATATCTACATAATTTCAGGGCTATTTTCATACCTTCATGTGTGCACATGTTTCTCTCACTTTCACCAAAGCTCTGTGGCCATCACCTATCCCTTCCTTCCCTTTCCCTTTCCTTTCTCCTCTGATTCCTTCTGGTAACCAGTTTATTTTCCATGGGAATGAGAATTAATTTGCTGTGCTTTCCAGTATGCATTCTTTGGTTACTTATATTCCATAAATAAGTATTATCATTGGTATCCATCTTTTACATCCTGACCTGTTTCACTTAACATAACTACCACAGGATCCAAAAGATCTATCTGTTTGTTCTCAAAAGGCACTAATTCATCTTTGTTAATTGCTAGGTAGTACTCCATTGAAGATGTATTCCACAATTTCTTTATCCACTCATCTGCCATTGGACACTAGATTGGTTTCAAGACTTGGCTATGGTGAATAATTTTTCTGTGAAGATAGGCATACATAATCTTTTCAGATGAAAGTTTTCATGTTCTCTGGGTAAATACTTAGCAGTAGTATTGCTGAATCATATGTTATTTCCATTTTTATTTTTTAAAGGTGTCTCCATACTATTTTCCATAAATTACCTTTTTATGTATGTGGTAATTTCTTTTGAGATACAAAAACGTTTTAATTTGATGAAGTTCCTCTTGTCTATGGCCATACCACCCTGAATGCACCCAATCTCCTCTGACATAGTCCCTCTTTTTCATTTTTGTTGTATCTCTTACCATTGATGATGCATTCCAAAATGTATCTCTGTGGTTGATACACATTAGCATATCATTTTTGTTTCTTTCTTTCTAAGTATTTTATGATTTCAGATCTTATATCTAATACTTTAATCCATTTGAATTAATTTTTTATTCAATTAAGTAGTGATGTAGTTTCATTTTTTTCACACAAGGCAGTTGATATTTCCCAATACCATTTGTTAAAAAACCATTTTTCTCCATTTGTATGTTGTGACGCCCTCATCAGCATTTACTGTTTACATTTGAATGGATTAATCTGGGGTCTCTTTATTTTCTTCCATTATTTCGTATTTCTGTACCTCCCCTCCCCCAGTGCTATAATGTTTTAATTACTATTACTGTGTGGTACAGTTTGAGGTCAAGGGATGTGAGAACTCCTTTCTTCTTTTCTCTCAGGAATGTTTTGGCCTACTTAGGGTCTTTTCTAGACTCAAATAAATTCCAAAATTGTTTGTTTTTTTCCTTGATAAAAATTCATTGAGATTTTGATAGGTATCATGTTGAGCTTATAAATGACCTTAGATAATGACCATTTTAACAGTGTTTTATTTTTCCATTCTATGAACATGGAATATCTTCTCATTTCTTTGTTATTTCCCTTAACAGTATCTTTTACTACTCAATATATACGTCTTTTGCCGCCTTCATGAAGTTTATGCAGTTATGATCAGAAAAGATGCCTGATATAGTTTCTATTTTCATAAAATTTTTGAGATATTTTTGTGCCCAGCATATGTTCTAATTCTTCAGAATGTTTCATGTGCACTTGAGAAGAATGTGTATTCATTTATTTTGGGATGGAAATGGAAGGCTCTCTGGATGTCTATTACACCAATCTGTTCAATATTTCATTTAGTGTTTTCATTTCCTTCTTGACTTCTGTCTAGATGATCTATCCCCCCACTATCAATGAGGTTTTGTCAACAAGTTACTTTAGGTATGCTTAAAGTGCTTGTACTGTTAAGTGCCTCTGTGTTAGGTGCATAAATGTTAAATACTGTTGTATTGATGAATTAAATTGTTCCCTTGACCATTAAATGGTGTCCCTCTTTGCCCTTGATTTCCTTTTTTGGGTTTAAAGTCTAAATTATCAGAGATGAGGATAGTGATTTCTGCTCTTCTCTCTGTGTTTCTAGCTTGAAATACTTTGCTCCAGTCTTATATTTTAAGTTTAATTGTCTTAAATCACAGCAACCTGATGGAGGAATTATGATAAATGAAATCAGCAATAGAATTAAGAGAAATACTGGATGGTCTCATGTATATGTAGAATTTGTTAAATCAAACTAAAGCACAAGTAATAGCAAAAGCTAACAAGTTGATTATAAAAATCGACATCCAGTAAAGGAGAGGGAAGAAGGGCGTGAAACAGAGGAGGGAAGAATGTGAGGGGAAATGGTGATGGGTGACAAGGTGGTGGGAGAAATATGGGGACTATAACAATGTAAAATAAAGACTTTAATTAATTAACAAATAAATTTGTAAATTAAAAAGTTTGAATACCATTAGGTTTAATATCATTAGTTTTATTTTAATCAAATATTTGGCCTAATTTTTCAATATGGATTTTCAAATTATTCACATTTAGGGTAATTATTGATAGAGGAGGCTTACTTACTGTCATTGTATCTTTTATTTTTGACTGTTTTTTTGTTGTGTTTCTTTTCCATTCTGTTTCTGCTACTTCATTGGATGATGTTCCCATGTAAACGTATTAGAATATATATACAAGAAGATGTTTGTAAATCACCAAGGACATTGATCAAGAAAATAATCTCATCAGATTAGCATTTAAAAAATTACACATTGTAGAGTGAACCATATCATTGGAGGTGGCACCTCTATTATCAGAAAAGACATTTAGAAAACTGCTGCTGTCCAGGTAAGGGATGGCTGCTTGAAAACCATGAGTATGCCACTGAACTAGAAAATTATATCCTTTGGATATTTAACTCACACTCATCACAGAGGTGCCCCAGTACAACTGACTTGAAAGTAAAATTTTGGTATATTAGTCCCAAACTCATCTATGTTGAATAGATAATAAGATGGAGTTCATTAATTATTAACCAACTTTTCTATTTAGATCCTACATATATATCCTACATATATATCTTTTCTACAATTTTGTCTTTTATCCTCAATGTAAATCTTTTTAATTAGAATCTGATGTCATGTGTTATGTTAAAAAATATTTTCTTTCTTGAACTTCTTTCTATGATGATTTTATCTTGGACCATTGCCCTCACAATCTCCTTTCTTTTATCCCCATCTATATGGATTATATGACTTGTGTCTACATATTTTCATAATGTTTTGCACAAAGCGGAGAGTCCAAATGTTTACTGAGTAGAATCCTCAGTCAAAACTACATGAGTCTATATAACTAGAGAGAGTTCAAAAGCAAGAGAAAGAGAGATGGGACATTTGACATTTGAAAGGAAATAACTTATTCATACATATACAGTTTACATTGTCTGGTTTTTCTGTAACTATTTATTTCATTTATTTAACAAACAACACTCATCTCTATGACAACGGCATCAAGTAGTGTATATGCTTGATCTGGATTTTAGGGTGGGGATGGTGGAGCCAGTTCTGAGAAATCTAGTTCTTGTTATTTCACAGATCACCATTCAGAAGCCACATGTTTTGAGTGAAAGTCACCCATCCTCTTTCATTTTCCTTTTTTCAGAGAGGTATACATTTTGTTTGTAGGAATATGAAATCATAGGCAGCTGGAAAGATCTCAATGAATGAAGTATGCCTCCTTTGTCATAATTTTAAGAATTTCAATTTATAAAAAAATGTCAAGAATTTTTCTTATAAAAAAGCAAGGTAAAGGTATCTAATCTAAAGGTAAAAAAAAAGATTATTTTTTACAACAGAATTTTTACCAAGATATATTCTGAGCCATAAAATAAGTCCCAATAAATGTAAAGGAATTCAAGTTGTACAGAATATATTCTCAGACTGTAATGAAATTTTAAATTAGAGTTCATTAAAAATATATCCAGACAATCTCCTGTGAAAAAAAAGAATTGCATTTTAATGAATGCAAATTGAACTGAAGATGTAATCTCTTGTTGTGGTTAAACTTTACCCTTGGAAAACTTCAACATAAACTCCAAACATGTACTTGAGGATTTGATCTTTGCCAAAACTTCCGCTAGCAAACAAAGATATAATGTTTTTCAAGAGTTCTTTTAAAAATTAAGAAAAAAAAATTAACTCGGTTGTCTTTATTTCCATGAAGTTTTTTTTAATTACTTCCCCCCACCCCAGATATACTTAAACACTATTCATTCAGTGTTCCTAGAGTGTATTAAAGACTGCTGCCCTGTAGAATTTAGGTATTCTAAACTCCCGTGAGACAACAGAATTCTGAATTAAAAAGCTCCTAAGACTTGAGAGTAAATTTTGAGTATTTACATTTACTTAGGACTTAATATTTAATATGGAAATAATATATTAATAAAATGACAAGTAGTGCTATTTGCTATTAACTACTTTGTCAGTCAGTTGATGTATTAAGTGTCAAATTAACAAGTATGGAATGCCATACCTGTGCTCTGAAGATTAATAAAAATATCAGAAATTCATGGACATTTTGCTAAGTCAGAAAATGTTAATCTACTCATTAAAGCAATATTGTTTTTCTCTCTGGTTAAAATATAATGTAACACTGAACAAAGTTCCATGAGCTAACAAAGTTAGCTAGAGAAACAGCTAATAATTTTTTTTCTTTACTTCTCTAGTTACTCACTATTCCACCCTCTGAACAAACCATTTTGTCACTTACCCCTACATTTCAACAATGCTGGGAGAAATGCAGAAAATCACATGAAATGACAGAAGATAAACTGTCATTTTTCAACAGCTTAAATTAAAGTTTCTTTATAGTAATCCTGACTGGGATGCAAATTTATTGTTGTAATAAAACTCAAATAGACTTGCCAAAAGCATTTAACCAATGAATTTTCCTTGACCTACTCATCTTTCTAGTTTACACACCTGATGCCATCAAATGAAACCATAATGGTTAATATTTAACTGAGTGTGGAACATATGTCAAGGATTTTCAATGCCTCATTTAACTCACTTAATCCACAGGTAGGTTGTGCACTCATGTGAAATGAACGACAATTACATAATAAGCAAATATCAGGAGTGGAACTCAAACTCAAGTTGTGACAATGAGTCTAAGCATTTAGTCACTTTGTTACTGTATAGCATCAGTTAATAGCGAATATTTATCTTCTCAAAACACTGGTTGTAATTCAATAATTGCAGACATCTGAATATAAATTGGAGGACTGCACACCTTCACAATCATGGGGTTAAAAATGTTGCAAAATATACATATTAAGTTTTGATTTGATATTTGCTTTAATGCATATCACTAGAAAACCAGACCAAACCTCACTAATTTCAAATATATTTTACATTGTTAGTAAGGTTGTGTATATACTTTTACAAAGTACCACACTATATCTCTTTATTATAACAGACAAATTCATGCAGGCATCAACACTGAACTGTCCAATATGCCAGCCACATTTGACTAAGTTAATTAACATTAATAAAAGTAACGTTCCAGTTCCATAGGCACACTACCACATTTCCAGTATTCAATTGTACATGGGTTAGTGACTACCACAGAGAATTGTACAGTTAAAGTACATTTCTATCATCACAGATAATTTCATTGGATAGCACTGTGTTGAGGCATATTGCACATTTTAAATAACAACAACTGATTTTCTGGTTCAAAATAGTGAACAGAGTACATGTGTGCTTTCTAATCATACCTAAGGCCCCTCCTGAAATTAAAGTACAGAAATAAAATAATACGTGAGTCCATGGCAACAAGTCAAAGAAGATGAAGGGCACAAACAAGTGAGAACTTCCAGAAGTTTATGAAATAAGCACAATGCAAGGGAACATGCTGATGGGAGAAAAATGGTGTTAAGGATAAATTTGGAGGGATTGTTAGAGGAAGAAAGGAAAAACTCATACAGTGGAATTCCCGAGACTGTAGGATTCTAATCTGAAAATTCGATGGAGGTAGGTGACGGGGAAGTGGAGACCTTTGAAAAGAAGAGTGTTAATTGGCATTTTGTTTATGAAGCTATGGCACCAGCCAACAAACTTGAGCCTATCCCTCATTATCTTGTATACCAATGGGCAAGTGGGCATAGAAACCTTATCCTTTCTGAAGTAGTTGAGGTATGGCTCAATCTCTGGGTGGATAGCATTTACTATGGCATATTATTGTCCTCATTCTAACATTTGAGAAACTTGTAGTTCAGTAACCCCGTGACTACCTTTTCTTGCTATCTCTCCATATCCTATAGATGGAGTCCCAAGAAAGAATTTCTACTCTAAAAACAAAAAACAACAACAACAAAAAGAATTTCTACTGTAATCATTGGCAGGAGAGAAATTGATTTACAAAATAGCCTAGCAAGATTTTAATAACTCTAATCTTTCTTCCTTAAATGTGAGTGAAAAATTTAGCATCAATATTTATAACAAAAATATCAAATCATATGATTAAGATTAATCTATGGCAAACCTGATCCTTGAGGAAAGAAATAAAACAAGAAAATTATTTTTTTAAATAAGTTCAGAGAAGTTGAAAATATAACCAAATGAGAAAGATACTATGTCGTGAAAAGAAAAATAAGAGGTTAAAAAAAAGTATGCCAGAAGATTAATAATACAATTTCTCAAATTTAAAATGAAATTTTAATTGATTGAGCATGATTAAACAATAAGTCAATATTTTTAAATATATAAAACAGTAAGACAAGTAAAAAGAAAATATGAATGAGTTAAAGAGAGGCTTAACGACACTTTAGAATGTCCAATATCCAATGATAGGTGTTTCCAATAGAAAAACAAAAGGAAGAGGCAAGAAGGAAATTATTAAAGACAGACAATGTCTGGATGCTGGAGACATAAATCTTTCAGTTGAGTAAACAAACTACAGCTTATTACAGTCTCTATAAAATTTCAGGAAAAATATGAATAAAAAGAAAAAAATTAACATAAAACAAGTTACTTACAAAGGAAATATACAAAGTCAAATACATCAATCTTGTCAACAACAATGATGACTAGAAGACAAGGGAATAATGTCTTTAAGGTTCTAAAGAAAATGATTTTCAATCTAGAATATCACCCCTAATCCAATTATCATTTCAAACACAAGAGAAGTTATAGTTCTCTATAAGTGTACCTCCCATGGATAGTTACAAAGTACAAACAAATGAGAAAATAAACCAAATGAAGTCATAGACCAAGAGTACAATAGATTCAACCCAGAGAGAGTAGAAACAATTGTATAAAATATAGATCAGCAGCAGCCTTGAGAGTAACTAGAGAATAGTAGAGAAAAGGAAGGTAGAGGAATCTAAAAATTTGTCTGGAGAAGGAGAGTTAGATGTGACTAGGTCAGACAGAATAACTGAAAAGTTTGAAAAATTTGAATATTTGTAAAAGTTAGAAATTGATTTAAGAGAACATATGTTCTTAAAAATTAATGTGTTTTGAAGCAGGGCAAAGATATAGCATAAAATCATAATACATTTTTATGTATTTTAGTGGGCAAAATACATTTAATTAGACAATGCTATAACTTTAAATGATATGAAAATATAACTGTGTTAAAGAAATACTTATTAATCACCCATTGTAATTAAAGTTCTTGCCATTGTATATTCTTTAATGCTATCTAAATTGAAGAGGAATTATTCTGCTAAATAATGAATATGATCTTATTCACAATAAAAAATTGCCTAGCTTATCTATTGGTAGGCTGTTTATAAGTTGTTGTAGATATTGCTTTTTGTTTGTTTGTATTTTAGCCACTAGTCTAATACTGCTACTCTAGATCTAACTAGTGGATGTATTTCATTGCTAGTGGTTTCAAGCAAGGTAATATGTGTGAGGTCATATTTTTTTTATTGAATGCTGCAACATCCAAACTCAATTCTTCCAACAAATGAGTTGGAAACAATAAGTTGTTTCTATATCATGGTTATCTTGATCATTTTAGGTGATGATGCCAGGGAGGCAGTTAAACTTGGCTTGGATGGGATCTTGGTGTCAAACCATGGGGCTCGACAACTTGATGGGGTGCCAGCCACAGTAAGTCTCAGTAAATGCTAGAACTCCTCTTGGGAGTTCCTATTTCTGTCAAGTTGACTCTACCTTTTCCAAATATGTATTTTTGTGTGAATATTCAAAGGTGAAATGTGTGTAAATATACAAGATCTTGGATTTTAAGATTAGTGCCACATGACTACACTCGATCTTTAATTAGCCCATTACATTTATCTGTAAGTTTATAAAAGTTCCTATTAGATAATAAATTATTAGTAGGTCAGGATAAATAAGTAAGCCAATAGATAACCATACTATTGAGTTTGAAAGAAAAGGTGATTCCACAAAAGTCCAAAGAAAAGTTAACAGACAACTGTAGTAATAACACAGTTATTAAATGAAATTTGAGATCGCTGGTACAATTACAATCAAGATGAAGGATAGACTTTCATATTCTATTGAGAGAGGAGTTGAAAAGTCACAAAGAAAGAGTGGATGGGTGGATGGAAAGGAGATAGAAAATCCTGTGGTCAAGGTGAAGAGACTCAGGTGAAGGGACTAGATCACTCTGGTTAAATTATTAATTAACTGCCTTGGCTGCACAACACCAATCACCTGAGCAACTTTAATGACACCCAATGTCTCAATGCTCCCTAGAACAATTCATCAGAAATTCGGGGCATGGAAGTAGGAGGGTACCAGAGGAGCTAGTATTTTTAAAGCTATTAAGGATAACCCAACATGCACCTACTATTTTTATTTGCTTTAAGCATAGTTTTAGGCAAATCTGAGTCTAGTATCTAGAAACAAAAGTTAACAAAACTGATGAGGAAGGTGTGGGGCAGAGTTAAAACTGCAAAAAGTAGAAGTTAGCCCTGTGATAGTCAAGAGCTAAGGAAACCAACAGAGGCATTGGAGCAGATTTTAAGTCAAGGTCAAAATTCATGGAGATAGACACATATTTGGGATGGATTTCATGGGGCTTGTGTTTCAGAATGGATACCAGTAGCTGTATATAGGTGGAGTGACATAGGTGCTACAAAGTTCTCTTACACACTGTACCCAAGTGGGGACTTGGCCAAGATCCTTTTAGATGAGCTTTTGATATTGCAGTTGCCTTCTCCCTCTGTTTTTATCTATGGGACCTTGCTTTTAGAGATGTGAGCTGAAATGTAGAGTGGAGAAGAGTAAAATATGTTTGGGTTTTTCCAAGTTATTAATTTTGTTTGCAGTGTCTGATGAGTGTAGGGGAGTCCTTGGAAATCTACTTTCCTGGGTTGATATGATATAAGACTCATATATTATGAGTCATTAGATATGTTGAACCTTAATTTAGCAGCAATGATTCTTGTAAATTTGATTTTGGCTTGATGGGAGGCAGGAAGTTAGGTGGCCTGCTTAATAGTCGAAGGGAGAAAGAAGACCCTTAGCTACCATGGAGTAGAAGAAATTTGTTTCCTTTTCAACCTTAGCTTCCTTATCTTTTAATTTCATTGGTGCCATTTAAACCTTAACATTCTGTAATTTGACATGTCATGGGCAAAGTAAGTTAGAACCATATCAGAAAACTAAAATATATGTGTATATATGTATGTATGTATATATATATATATATTTGTGTGTATACATACAGATACATGTAAAATCATATTGTTGAACTTTCCAGAACACTATCTCCGAAATGATTCATCATATACATTTCCCCCTTTTGCCAATACTGTTCAGTTATAGTTACTACATGGATGGCTTTAATTAGAATGACCAGTTGAATTTATTCAGGCAATTGGAATTAGAGGGGGACAAATTATTTAGTCATGTTTTATTGGTTATCAGGTTATTGTTTCATTGAACCAGCAGGTTGATTTAGGTAAACCATAGACCAGTTGTGTAGGTTTTAGGGCAGAATAAATGGATGCTGGGGACCACTGGGTATACATACTTCCAGTCAGCTTTTGCTAAAACATTAATGGTAGGAACAAATCAAGCAAGCCTTTGCTTGGATTTACAGTCAGGAGTTTAAATCATAAAACTGGAAGTTTTCAGCTCTTTCCTATTCAATTTTACTTATAAGGACATATCTTTTTAGGGGATATTAAATGTTGCCTGCAGGTAAATAAAGGTGATAAAGCCCTTCTCTGGGCAGTGAAAAGCTGGTTATTGCTCAAAACTTCTTTGGAGATTTATGTCTCTCTTGTGTATGAAGACACAGACTTAGTGTGTGGGCCAAATTAAGTTTGTTTTCTAAAAATAAAATCTAAATCTACTGAAATCAAATCTAACCAGAGTTTAAGGAAAAATATCTAAATGGTGTGGTTTATTTCCCTCTGGCTGAGGGGATATGGAAACTTATCTAAAAGGGCTTTTTGAGTTGTGGTCTCTGAGCTTTTTTTTTTTTTTTTAAGACTCTCCCATCTTGTGCACGAGAAGAGATGCCTACTTGAGTTTTGCTTCATACTTTAGAGTAAATTTAAGACTCATGATGATGAGAGAAATGTGAGAAAAGATTCAGTTTATGATGAACATGTTTTTCCCTCAGTGTGGGTTTTGAGGTGAGTGGTAAGAGACTTGAAGGTGATGGTAATATAAAGCTTTTCAGTAAGTGTACAGAAGAACTTGCCGTCCTGCAGATTATGCAACAGCATGTGTCAGTTAAAGGGGTAGAGTGACTTCATCGGAAGTGTACTGGAATGGAATCCAGTGTTCTGGGTTCAAGTCCTGATCTACTCTTTTCTAAGAAAGACAGCTAAGTGAGCAACTTATTCAGTTTTTCAGCCTGAGTCTCTTTGCAGAGTTGCATTATTTGTAAAAAGAAAGCAGTTGGACTATAGGCTTTCTACATTTCTATTACTCAATGGGGTCCCATCACCTATCACTGGGAGTTCTTGAGAGAAGTGTAACCAACTAATTCATCTTAATATATAATACTGAGGCCCACTGCTAGATCTCTACTAGACCCAAAATGAATTAAAAATCATGATAAGGTCCTTACCTTCACGGTAGTAGTGCAACTAGAGGAGTCATAAATGAAAGAATAATATGAACAGGAGGGATGTTGAATTAAAGAATAATATGACAGAATCAATTAATTTCCAGAACCTGTAGTACTGTAACCTTTCGTACTGGGATCTAAAAATGGGTTTACTGGAGTCTCTGAACTCTAGGAGCATTTTCTTTTCAAATTTTCATTTTGTTTTGCTTTGATGCTAAGTGGATCCAAACTACCTTTGAGCTTAAAGATATGACATTATTTTCTTGTGAAAAGGATCAACTGCAAAGCAGTATTTTTCTTTTTTTTTTATTAAAAAGAGAGCCATCTTATTCTACTTTTAAGAAGCACTGTATGTAAAGTAGTCTTTGTTGTCTGAGGAACCACTTTAAAACTTACTGTGAAATTCAATAGCTATTTCTACTCATTTCAGGTATTTCTGGATCTGCATTGTGGGCTGAGATCTACTGGCCATTTTTCTCTGGTCTTTCTCATATGCCACTATGATCACGTTGGTCTCATCAAATAGGCTGGTGCAGTAGAACCTCAGCAGGGAAAGCTGTGCTTTGTTTCACGTCCAGCACATTGGTCATCAAGTTCTCATGATGTGGAAGGTTTCCTGGAGAATAAATGCAGCCATGCAAGGCCTCCTGAGTTAGAAGTTTACAATCCACACACCTGTCACTCCTCACAAAATCTATTGGTGAAAGCATGTCAAGGTGGTGGGCAAATAGATGCTTCCATCTCCATGTTTCCTACAAGATGGGAGTAGCCAAAATGTCATAGTACAAAAAAATGAAGATAGGACAAGAGATAATTGCACCAATTTTTGTAATTGCAAACAATCAACCTATACAGTAATTTTATAAATGTGCTTAGTGGAAAACCTATACCTCCCATCCTGACTCCAGGCCTGGCTGATGAAGTATAATGGGTGAGGTTGAGGGAAGATTTAAGGGCAGGATTCTGTCTCCATTTTTAACACAGTTCTAGTTTTATCTGCTTTTCTTTCTTTTTTATGATCAATTGATTTGATTTGAAGATTTAAAGGGTTTGGTGCCCAAAATCAAGAGTATATTAATGGATACTATCTATAGAAAGGTGAGAATTCCTTGGAAGTGATCATTTTGAGGACAAACAGCATCCTAGATATTGGGAAAGAAGGAGGGATGGGAAAGAGGTGTTTTGTTTGTTTTTATTTTTCGTTTTTTGCTTTTTTTGGGGGGGAGTTCAATACCTGTGGGATTCTTCTCACAGCTCTCTGGGAATCTTTTGATTCTCTGATCCATCTGACATAGTGGCTTGACCATATCAAGTCCTCAGTAAAGTGGTGAATCAACGAATGGGTGAGCAGTAGTATTTTGGAATCCTACCATATTTTCCCATAGAATAGCTCCTGGAGTTAAACCCACAATTAGTTATCTAAAGAACCACTAGGAAGGCTGAAATGAATGGTCTCTTACAAGTGTAGCTAGCAGAAAGGAAGGAAACTTTATAGTCGTAAAATAGTGGAACTGTCTACTGTATTTATTTATGTAATCTGCTCTATTCGGAATTCTCTGGGTAGCACATATCCAGTAAAACTGAGTTACAGAGGAAAAAAGAAAAGGATAGATAAAAATTCTCAGCAATGAATAGAACATGCTTATCTACAGACAAATGAAACCCCAGTCCAGGTTCTGTCTTAAAACCCAGGATTCATATTTAAAGTATCCTTATTAGTTTACTTTTAGGCCAGGGTGGGCATTGGAAATAACCTAAACAGACTTGATTTGCGTGACTTTGAAAATGTGTATTGAACCCAACCTAGCTAATATTTTTCTTTGGTTCTGATTTCAACTGGGGAAATATGCTTAATTATACCTTGCATCATCGCTTGGAAATTGTAGCATTTATATGTTGATGTAACTAGCCTGACTGTAAAAGGAGGACTATGTATAGGTAAAGGGACATATGTAAGTAGATCCAAAGCATGTTTGGCAAGACAGAAAAGCCAAAAGGAAAAGGGGAAAATTACATTACCTGCCAAACATTTAAGGGTTGCATGCCAAGTGTTGCCTTCACTTCCTTCAAATCTGTAGCTGGGTTTGGTCTTCAGCCTTTAATATAAAACTCTCTTTAAGATTAACCTCTAAAATTTTAGGAAGTAAGTGGAAAAGCCTTTAAGCAATTTTAGTACAATTATTTTGAGAAAAAATGGCATTCAAATGTACGGTAGCTTCTTCAACATGCATTTTAAATGGAAATTGAATTTAATTTGTGGGAATTGACATTTTATATTTATATTTAAATATTTAGGGATGAATGTAGGCAATTTCTAGTTTTAAAAATAAAATTCACTTTGGAATTATTTCCATTTTCAAGTGAAAAGACATCAAAAGTAAGACAATGTTTTTGTTATTAGCTATTAACTACATTGGCCATTAAGAGTGTTAGGTATTCACACACATTTCTATAATTCAGTGATATAAATCAACATTCATTTATTCCCATGAAGATTTATGTCAGCCGAAGGTCAGCTGATCTATACTTGATACTACTGGTGGCTATGCGACAAGTTGAAGGTCCAGTGGGGCATGATCAAGTCAGCTCTGCTTCTTTTAATATTCTGGGGCTTCATAAGGAAAAGCGAAACATTTTCCAGTAGATGAACCTCCATGGCAAATGGCACAGGCACAAGATAAAGTTGAAATACATGAGACTGTTTAAGGCCTACACCTCAAAATGGCATTCTGCCGCCTCTGCTCATGTGTTATTGGCCAAAGCAAGTTGGAAATTCAAGGCCAATGTAGGAGTAGGTAAGTAAAGTCTGTTTCCTTAAATAGGAAACACTATAAAGTTCCCAAGAAGTGGACTTAAAGTCCTGTGAAGAGTCAGGAACAATAATGCAATTCACCAGATCAGCGTCTGTGGGTGTGGGGTACTTATATTCTCTTGTGTTATCTAAGTCCATTATCAATTTGCAATCAAGACAAGGATCTTCATGGTAGATATGGTCATATTCCTTTAAAAGCAGGAAAGGTATTTTCATGAGAATGTCTAACATAAGCATAGTCACAAAGTGTGTTCACCAGGGAAATTAGCAACTAAGTTTTTCATCACCAACTGTGTTTGCATTTTTTGGAACCATTTCATCCACTATAAATTGGGTAAGAATTTTGACATTTGATTTTCTTTTAAGTTAATAGAAATTTTATTTACAGAAACCTGTTTTCTTTTTATAAAAGTAGCCATACCCATTCATTATTCATATCACTTAACTAAGATTTTTTTTGTCTTTTTGTGTTAAATACATTTTAAAAATAATTTATTTTTATATATTTCACATTTTTTTTTATTCCCCGGGGTTCACCCACCACCTCCCCTCCCTAACTGCTCCCACTCATCCCCCCCCCTCAGTTGTGTACTTTAGTTTGGTTATTAGCTTGTTTTGACTTTTTGCCTTGCTTTTTGTTTGTTTTTCCTATGTCCCATATATTAGTGAAACCATTTGATTTCTTTTTCTCTCTGACTTGTTTCTACTAATATGATTTCTTCTAGGTCCATCCATGCTATCTCAAATTCATCAAATTTGTCATTTTTAATTGATGAGTAATATTGCACTGTGTATATATACCACATCTTTTTTCATCCATTTGTTTTGGGTCATTTGGGTTGTTTCCATGTCCTTGCAATTATAAATAGTGCTGCGATAAACATCCGAATACAGGTATCCCATTGTATATGTATTGAGGTCTCCTTTGGATAGATTCTCAGAATGGAGATTGCTAGGTCAAATCAGTTTGAGGATCCTCCACACTGCTTTCCATAGTAGCTGGACCAGTTTACATTCCCACCAGCAGTGTAAGAGCGTCCTTTCTTTCCACATCCACACCAGCATTTGTTGTTTGTTTTTCTGTGTGTTTTTTGTTTTTGTTTTTATGTGGGCCATTCCTACTGGTGTAAGGTGGTATCTCATTGTGCTTTTGATTTGCATTTACCCTGATTGCTAATGACGTTAAGAATTTTTCATGTGCCTATTGGCCATTTGTATTTCCTCTTTGGACAGGTGTCTTCTTAGTTCTCCCCATTTTTTTTACTGTACTTCTTGTTTTGTTTTTGCTAAGTTGTGTGAGTTCCTTGTGGATCTTTTTTATCAAAGCCTTATCACTTTTTTGTGGAGAACAAAAACTTTTTGCCATTTGGTTGGGTTTCTTTTTGTTTTGTATCTTATCTCTTTTGCTGTACAGAAGCTTTTTAGTTTTATATAGTCCCAGCTGTTTATGTTTTTCTTTGTTTTTTTGCCAGCTATAGATGTGTCCAGAAATAGATTTCTGAAACGTAATTCATGGATGGTTTTGCTCAAGTTTTCCTCTATGTAGTTTATGGTTTCAGATCTTAACATCCAAGTCTTTTATCCATTTTGAACTGGTTTTTGAACATGGTGTGAGGGAGTTGTCTTGGTTCATTTTTTTGCATGACACTTGATTTTTAATGAATAATGTTTGGAATAATTTAAATGAGCAAGATGCTTTATTTTGTATGCACTTTAACACAATAGTTATGAGCTTATGTATTTCAAAATTCTGTTTATATATTTTAAAGAATTATCAATGAATTTAAATATCAGAAACAGGAAAAAATGTTACACTATGAATGAACCATAAGACAGTTAATTCCAAACTTAGTTAATTTTTCGCTAGCATTTGCATTATTTTTCTTTATTGGTGATTCCAAACCTATGTAGGTTTTTGTTGTTGTTGTTGTTTATAAACTAAGTCCTAGTCAGGGTGCACAGTTTATAGAAGGCCAATTGTGTAAAAATTCAGCATACTTAATGGCACATTATCAACCTCTTCTCTCTACAGATTGATGCTTTGCCTGAAATCGTGGAGGCTGTGGAAGGGAAAGTGGAAGTCTTCCTAGATGGCGGTGTGCGAAGAGGCACTGATGTCCTGAAAGCTCTGGCATTGGGAGCTAAGGCTGTGTTTGTGGGGAGACCAGTCATCTGGGGTTTGGCTTCCCAGGTAATTTCACACACACACACACACACACACACACACACACACACATATATATATATATATATACACCTATGTATATACATATATGACCAATATATACATATATGTAATAGGGCAGTTGGGCACTGAAATAAATGGATGAAACAGGTCAAACTGCCTTACCCCAACAATCTGTATCTTGTACTTGTTTAGGGAGAAAAAGGTGTTCAAGATGTGCTTGAGATTCTAAAGGAAGAATTCCGGCTGGCCATGGCTTTGAGTGGTAAGATTTTTTTTTAATTACATCTTTGTATTCTTTGTATTTGAATACAAATATTTTTGTATTTGAATACATCTTTGTATTTGAATCTTTGTATTCCCTGGGGATCACTCACCACCTTCCCTCCCTGACCTGAGTGGTAAGATTTGTCATTAGCGTTTACAACTTTCTTTTTTTCTGCTGGTCTTTGAGACAGACTCCTTGGTGAAGGTAGTGAGTTAGAGGGGGAAGAAGATGGATCATTGAGGTGAAATTGATATTGAATGTGGCTCCATATTTCCAGCTCTAGTGCAGAGTACTCTCTGGCTGAAGAACTCTACAGTGTGCATGTTCTATAGCTGTCACTTACCCTCCATGCGTGTCAGTTTTTTAGGCATGTTTTGATACAAGTTCCTTAAAGGTAAAATCTATGTCATCTCTGCCCTTGTCTCATGAATCATGAACACACAAATCTACCAAAAAAGTCAATGTTTCTACTTGAATATCTAAGTAGAATCTCACACTCCACTTGCCCAGAAAGAAACGCTATCTTTTCCTATTAAACATGCTCCATCTATAGATCTCTAATCTCAGTTCTTGTTAATATCCTTTCATCAGTTGTTCAGATCAAAACTTTAACTCATTCCTGACTTCTTAACTCCCATACCCTCCCATTCATTGGGGCTTATTCCTTAAAATATAATCAAAACCTAACCTCATTTCCCACCTCCACCACCACTTGGGTAGGCCTAATATCATCTCTCTTCATCTCTTCATAGTATAATCATATTTCTATGCATCCTTCTCATCTCATCTCTTGGGTATAGTGATCTGCTTATCCATCTAAGTCTATCTCTCCTCTTGTCTGGTCTGATCACATCACTCAGAATTGTTCTGTAGAGGTTAATTCAGGCCATTTCACTGTTCTGAACAGACCCTCTAGTGACTCTTAGTTTGGTCAAAGTGCCTGAGTCTTTATTCACCTATCTTATTCTGCCCAGGCAGCATTTGCCCCCTTGCTGAACCTTGACATGTCAGATGTTTCAGCATTTTGCTCTGGTTTTTTCTTCTGCTTGAAAGCTTTCCCATATATGTCTACATGGTTGATTCCTTCAAATTCTTCATTTTTTTTACCTTGTACTTTCTCAAGGTATGTCTTCTGACCATCCTACTGAAAAAGGCAACCTGTTCTTCACTCAACCATTCAACTTCCAGTTTTCTTTTCTAGTTATTGTTTCATTCTTTTTCCATGGCCCCTTTTCATCTTTCATAGACCACCTATTGCATCATTTGCTTTTAAAAATCACACGTATTATATGTCACTTTTTCCTCACTAGATTGTAAGGAGCACAAGACAGGAATTTTTGTCTCTTGTTTTCGCTGCAGATATTCCCAGTGTCTGACGTAAAATACAATTTTGTGGAATGAATGAATAAAGATAAATAAATAAACACCATTATTACTAGTGACTTTTAAATTTGACTCAGAATCAAACTTTAGATGTAAAATATGACTATGAATTAATTATCAACTCCCCCCACTTTTGAAGTTATTAATGGATCTTGTGATCTATATGCTACCCAGATTGTCCCATAGAGAGAATTCCTGAAATCACTGGCTGCTGTGCTGAGTCTGCTGGACAAACCATCAATGAGAAAAACTCCATTCTGTGAATCCTCACTATGCATTTTAATTTACTACAGACATATCCTAAAAGAGAGCTTTTAGCCACTGACTCTCTATTAAATGTGGCAGAAAGAATATACTCTTTGTGTTAATAAAAATATGTGCCAGTCATTTTGTGTTAAGGACTGTTTAGGTAATAAAAATGGTCTCATGCCACATAAGATTTGGCAAGCCTACCTTGAATCATAAACCTTACATTTGTCAAGTTTTACATTCCTTGGGAAAACGATTACCTGCCTGATTATTATTGCATTCATTTCATATTAAATGTATGCATTATGTTTTCAGGGTGCCAGAATGTGAAAGTCATCGACAAGACATTGGTGAGGAAAAATCCTTTGGCTGTTTCCAAGATCTGACAGTGCACAATATTTTCCCATCTGTATTATTTTTTTCAGCATGTTTGACTTGACAAAGAGACACTGTGCAGAGGGTGACCACAGTCTGTAATTCCCTACTTTGATACAAAGGGTGTCCTTCTTCTCCAACAAAATAGCAATCCCTTTTAGTTCATTGCTTTTGACTTTTCAATGGGTGTCCTAGGAACCTTTTAGAAAGAAATGGACTTGCATCCTGGAAATATATTAACTGTTAAAAAGAAAACATTGAAAATGTGTTTAGACAACGTCATCCCCTGGCAGGCTAAAGTGCTGAAAAACAAAAGATATCCTTTGGTAAAATTGGAGGTAGCTAATGCTGAGGTAAGAAGATAATGATCTCACTTTATTAACCTGCATTGTGTTTAGACATCCTTTCAAACAGCGTTCTTAATTTCTAAACTCTGGTTCATAAGATCGGACATGCCTGGTGAAATAGGGTTTGGATTCATTACACAGAGAAGGTAGTGCTTGATAGAACTGGGATAAGTTGATGGTAATTTTGATTTTTCTAGATACTTTTTAACACCCTGAGCTAGGCTACATATTTGAATGTAGATCTCTGTTCACATCTATAGTGTTGGCATATATCTGAATATTTTATGACATCTACCGCTTGCTAAATCAGAAAGAAATAAAGCATTTTTGGAAAATAATAGATCTGGTCCATGTGTGAAAATAAGAAATACAACTATTTAGTCTCTAATTGCCTTCCTATTTCCCTTATGCATACCCCATTATCTTACACCATCATTTTTTCTTTTTCCTTTTGCCTCTTTTCCATTTGCTGTCACATGCAGGGTCAGTCATGTAATTTGTGAGAACCATACCGAATAAAAATGGGGATCCCTTTTTCAAAAAGCATGTAAAAGTCCTTTTTCTTTCCTTTGCAGTTTTCTTCTTAGCCTCTAAAGGTACTTTTTGCTCGCTATGTATTGTCAAATACTTTGGCAAGTGCATGTACGCAAGGCAAGTGTACACTCTCACAGATGCCTGAGACAGTGTCCTGTGCCTTGCCCTGACACTTCTGTGCCCTTGCCCAGGACCCTGCCTGGGATAGAGGGTGGTAGCCTCGCTAGTCAGGTGGGTGAGTAATTGGACAGAAACTGTTGGGGGTGGGGGGAGATGGCAGAAAACGAGGCAGTGTGGTTCTAGAGTCCAAGCCCCCATCACACGCTCCTTTGTCTCCTTGGTGTTTACTTATAAAAGACTAACTCGAAGGTAAAATGATGAAGAATTTCAAGCCAACAGTAGCAGAACATAAAATTCAAGTGTGAGATATCCTAATGGGTGTGGAGTTCTTTGCAATTGTGCTGGTTGCATCCCATCAAACCCTGGTCATATCTGTTTTAGATATATTTCCAAACAGACATTTGACAGAGTGGAGTATGGTAGCCAACAAATTAAAAAATTGATCTTTCACCACCTCCCTGGTTGTTCAACTACTGTGAAATATTCAGTGAAATAATTGAGCAAATCACTACCTTAAAATACAGTTGCTAAATTATGTTTCATTATCATAGTATATTCAGAATCTTCTCTCTTTCCCTCGCTTCCACATTTCTTCCTTCTCTCTACATTCTTCTTTTTCTTCTTTTGAGCATTCTTAATCCTAATATGGGTATAAATATAATCCTTTCTGAATTTGTATTTAAAACTGATAAGGAATAATATAATATAATCTGATAAATATATATTTGCCCCTATTTTTTTCTCTAAACACAAAAAGGAAATCTTACTGTTATATCATGTAACATGTACAATCATGTATATTATATTTTTCAGTGAATTTTAATCAATAGAATAATTGATTAAAATCCTTATGGGTACCCTTTTCATTATACCCAACTGATACAGAAATACCTTGGTGATTGGCAAAAACCATCCTTTTTCTCCATCATAGCAGATGGTTGGATGGCAGCTTGCTAAAGTCTTGGTAACTGAATCCGACAAAGGGAGAACCATGCATAGTGTTTTAAGTAAAAATTCTGCAAGTTATGAGGGAATGGGGATTGGTGCTCAGAATTTGTGAATTTCTAGATGTTTTTTATGAGTCTCAGAGCCATATACCTCCTTGAATATAGACTTCCATTTTATCCTTTAGGGCTGAAATATTATCAAATACTTTATGATATATATTTTTTCTATAATTAGAAAGGTACAAAGTTGCTTTTACTCTTTTTTGAATGCAATTCTAGGTTCATTGCAACAATATTAAAACAAAAGCTATTTGATGGCTAGGACAGGAATGAAGTGTGTTGACAGTATATCCATTTCTGGATAATTTTTTGCTTAAAATGGGTAAAACTATTTTGGGGAAGTCAATTCACTATTCCTGCATTTATTGAAATATGTTAAGGGAAAGACTATTGGAACTGGATAGTCTGACATGGATTGAGTCTGCCTCTTTTCTTTTGTTACTAATGTGGGCTGTGATCTCAAGTAGGGAGTTTCAGACTACAGTGTGTACCATATTCCCTTGGAGACTTATTTTTTAAAAATAATTTATATCTATATAAATTATATATTTAATATAAAAGTATAAATTTATATATTTATAAATATATACATATATTTCACATCTTTGTATTCCCCAGGGATCACCCTCCACCTTTCCTCCCAGACCGCTCCCTCCCTTCTTCCCCAGCCCCAGTCATGTACTCTAGTTTGTTTGTTAGCTTGTTTTGACCTTTCCTCCCAAGCTTTTGCTTGTTTTTCCTATATCCCATAGATTAGTGAGACCATTTGTTTTCTGTCTTTCTTTCTGATTTGTTTCTGCTAATATGATTTCTTGTAGTACATCCATGTTATCATAAATTCATCAAGTTTGTCATTTTCAATTGATGAGTAATGTTCCATTGTGTATATATATCACATCTTTTTGATCCATTCATCTGTCTTGGGACATGTGGGTTGTTTCCAGTTCCTTGCTTTTATAAATAGCGCTGCAGTAAACAGCTTGGAGACATCTTACTGAAGCTTGCTGGGGTACACTCTACAGATTCTGTTTCAGCAGGTCTGGGAAGGGAGCATCTGGAAAGCTTCATTTCAAATATGCTCCCAGGTGAGGTTGATACTGTTTGTCTGGGTATCCACTTAGTGAACCAAAGGTCTAGTCTAGAGCAAGGAGTGTCAAGTGGAATTTGCCTAGCAAATTTATTTTGGACATGCCTCATTCAAAAAGGCCAACCCCTTTTTTGTTTTTGATTCTCTTCATTGAATTTTATTTCCTATTAAGGTCTAAAACGATCACAGAGATATGTAAAGTACTCAAATCTAAGTACAGAGGTAAGTACATTTTCCATATACACACACACCCATGTGACCACTGCCGTGTCTGCCGTGTAGATCAAAATACAGAATGTTCCCATCCTCCCGAAGGTACCTCCTCTTCAAGAAGTAAACTGATGCTAAGTCCTTCATCACTGATTAGTTCTAGCCAAGCTTAAACTCTGCAGAAATAGAACTTATACTTTGTATAAGTAAACTTTGTATAAGTAGAATCACACATAGTATGTGATTTTGTTTTTGGTTTCTTTTGCACAGCTTATGTGAAGTCCATTCATATTATTGACTATATCTGTAGTTATTAGCTCTATTCTTCACTCTGTAGTAGTCACATAGTGAATATATCACAATTTATCCATCCTCTTATAATCAGTGTTCAGGTTTTTTTTCTGCTGGGAGCTAATTCTGAGTTTTATGAAAATACAAGTTCAGTGTTATTTCCTGATTGTTCAAAAAAGTTAGATATCTGCATTCTTAGGTAAAGCCTTTACATATTGAGAGACATTTAACATGTACTCAATTGAGCAGAATATGTTAAACATGACTATGGCCCATGTCTGGCCCAGGAGTCACAAGTTCTCAATGCTTATAACAACTTGTCCTCATAAATGTTTATTCCTGTCATGGCTAAAATCACTCTTACACCCCTAGATAGAATCATATCTGAAATAAGTTAACAGTGATCCCTGACTGCCAACAGATATTGCCGGTATCTTTGTTTGAGATTGCTTATTTTCTGTTACCTGGAAGAAGGTTGATATGAAGTAAATTCCTGTCTCTCTACCAGACTTGGGAGCATAGTTCCCAGGCCAGTAGGAATGAATCAAACAGTATTGATGCTTCTTAGCGTGCAGTTTGCAAACGGCATCTGTGTCACTGCTGTGCTATTATTCATTCACTTGTTTATCTTGCCAAAACATTGTCGTTTGTGAAACAGTTTTAGAGATCTGTGGTGGATTAGTACAACATGAAAGGAAGTTGTGGCTTGTTTTCAAACAGGGAGAAAAGACTTCTCATTGTAAAATTTGTAATTTATTTACTGTCTGATGGGTTGTATTGCTTCTCAGTTGCACAGCAACAAAATAAAGTTTGCCTATTTAGGAAAGTCTGAAGTTTTCTTAAAAAGATAAAGGATGCTTTCTAAACTTATATTTGCTTCAACATGCATTCTGTTACATGCTAATAGGAATATGACATCAGGATGTGTTTATTTTTGTTAATATAAATGTTAATCTAAAAGATAGAAGGTTATGTTTATGTGATGGGAAATCTTACTACTTCAAAGATGTAATTTCCTGTCCTTATTCAAATCTAACTTGAGCAATAGATATCTTCTTCCCTCCCTGATGTGATTACCTAAAATTTGTTGGAAAAAATTAAAAATGTTTATTTTTGTTCAGTTATCTGTTTCTCCACTGATATTTTTGAACATCGTTTTGGATAGTGAGAATAAATTGAACTGAAAACTCCCAGAACATTTGAAAACCACCAATGTGTTATTCTGGATGATGCTAAGACAGGGCTGGAACTCCAGTGAGCAATAAATCTGATTTTGTCTGATCATTTGATTTAACATCACTGGGGAAAAGAAACTGGCTTACTTTCCTCCCTGTGTCCTCTGGTTTGATCATCTATCTTGAAAGCTTACTGTTTTTCCATTATGGTAAATCTCCTTAGTCTATTTCTAAAAGTGGGATCTTCTTATTGATAGAGTCATTGATGGTAATGTGGTTCACACTGTGAATTAGAGCTTCATTTCCAACCTAATTAAATGAAGGTCAATCTGCCCAAAAGCACTAGATTAAGACAAAAGAACACCATGATTAACCACATGAAACATTATTTAACTGTAGGATCCTCAGACTCTCAGTTGTAAAATTAGGATATTGCACGTTCTAATATATGAGTGTGTATGGTAAATATTAAACTGACATTCAAAGCCTTAATAATAATTAGTATTAAGAGAAGTAATATAACAGATTCCGATAGGTATTTTTACAGTATTCTTGAAAATTTTTTGTAAAAATAGCTAAGAATTTCATGCAGTTTAGCAGAGTAAAAATCATAATTTTGTTATATGGAGACAATTGTTATTTATATTAGGTAAATACCACTTTAGGCATTACTGTCCACATACAATAAATAGTGAATAGATAAAAAGATGAAATAATTCTATTAAAATAGGACAATTCAGCAGTATAAAACTTCCATATAGTTTTATCTAAATTTAAGTGAAGAGAAAGTAAAATTGAGAAATTCTTAAAATTAAGGCAATACTTTTAAAAAGAAATATAATAGCTTAAACATATCTCCTTACTATAAATTAAAACTTTTGAAAACTTAACAGATTGATGTAATTCTACATTTCTGTCATGTACATTTCAATTTTAGACAGTACCAGTTAATGTGTTGCTATAGACAAATTAAGAAATTATCCTCGTATACAGATCTCCTTTTCTTTTTCCTCTACCATTATTATATATCATCAAAATCTAAATTATCATCTCTAATAATAATTTCCAAAACTTTTTACTCTTAGTTTTCACCATAGATGAGAGGCATCTAGGAGGGCAGGAATAAGAGAGAGGGGAGTGATAAAGCAGGTTAGTGAGGAACAAAATGAACTGTGGTGGAGAACTTTTGCAGTATGGTGTTGGGAGAGCTTAGGTGACCACACCTCAGGAAAGAATTCTATACTATCAAAAAAGTAACAAGGTTATAAGAAAATCATACTTCATTAAAAAGTAAATAAAATATGAAGAGAAAGAAAAAATATTTCATAGTTAACAGTAATCTTCATAGCCTCTCTGATCCTTGGTTCTTAACTTTGTTTCCCTTCTTCCTGGTTCTCTAGATTTCATTGATAAATTGTGCTTTCAAAAACATCCTTAAAGTTTGAGGTGGCTGAAAAGTCTGCCTGGTATTTTTGCATTTGACTGCTTAGACACATGTACTATTTCTGGTGTTACCTTTTCTTTGGGAGAGCATTATGGATCACCATTTGGCACTAAATTTGATGTTGAGAAGTAGAGACCAACCTGCTCTTTTTCCCATTGTTGTTAATTAAACATCATCATCCTTCTCATCCAACCCAACCCAAGTACCTCTGAAGTTGTTTCAATACCTTGAGCTAAGGTGATAAGTATCGCATAACTCACAATTTAAAAATAACTATACTTAGAATACTGTATTTTATTTTTATTTTATATATGGAAAAGTCCCACTTAACCCGTATATTTACCATATTAACTACTAACATATATATGTTTCTCCATATATATATATGAATATATATACTAACAAAATTACCCTTTGTTCATATTAACCTTACCAAGTGTTTTAAAATATAATTTATGTAGCTACCATATAATTTTAGACATTTCTTTAAAACAAACTTGTAAATATTCAGTCCTGCCCTGTGAATGCTTTGTGATGATGCAAGTGTTTTATGTTTTCACAATAAAGTTTTTTTCATTAACTACTTGTGGCTCTTGAGCACTAGAAATGTGCCAGTTATTGAAAACTTCATCTTATTTTATCCTAATTTAAAGTCATCACATGTGATTGGTCAGTACAATATTGGATGACACACATATTTAGAGCAACCTAGGAAGCAAACTAATCAATAAACTCAAGACCAAAAGTGCTCCATGGACAAATTACTCAAAGTATTTTAACTCTAGATTTCCAATCTAAAAATTAAATAATATAGTATCTCTTAACTGTATAGTAGTTCCATCAATTTTAATAATAAACAAAACAATTTTTAAAATTATTTGGAAGTAATTTGCTTTATGAACCTTTGTTTTATGAACCTGAAGCAACTTTGTGTTTGTTTTCCTTGCCAATATTTTCAGATATTATTTATTGAGAGAATCCCAAGAATTTTGTCTTAAGTCTTGAGTTTATGACCCATTCTAGCCACTAAGTGAATATATCTTAAGAAAATAATCTGAAGGCTAATTTTTATCCAAAGGTGAAATACTGTTATCATTAATCAATAGGTTGCAATAGTGAACAGTATTACCCTTTAGAATTGTATGAAATGATGTAAGTATAAGCAATTATAAAAATAATAGTAATAAGAATAAATGGCATATAGTATAATGCCTGACATCTTGAAAATCTGAAAATAATGAGCAAATTTTGTTAGACATAGTGAAATATGTATTCTGGAGTCAAAAATCATTTTTCTTAAATAGCCAACTGGCACCAAAAATAAGTCTTTCTCTAAGGAAATTCGGCATCTCCTTGATCTAGAAGCACACATTTCTTTACCATATGAACAATCAGTATTACACAAGTCAAGAACCTACTTTTGGTTCTGATTTTTCTTTATTAATACCAAGTTATCTAGTTATAATATTAGTAGGCAAACTTCTCAGAATTATCATATACTTCTAACTTATATAAGCAAAACTTTGTGCTCGTTAAGAATATTGTTTTGCTTATAATATTAATTGATGGCATACCCATACTATATAGTTTGAACACTAATGAGAATGTCACTCTAATTTTTGAGACTTTATGAAAATAACAATAATTTAATATGTCAAGATGTGAACACCCATTTTAACACCCTCTTGAAAACAGTGATTTTTTAAAAGGCACTAAAAATAGTAAGGAAGAAACATTTTAAAAATTCAATTGTTGTACTGAATAAAATTAAAAAGTGCTGTTTTTAAAATACCCAACAACACACACACACACACACATTAAAAAAGAAACACAGCAACCCCACAAACTAAGTAAAGCACTTCAAGATTCTGACAATGGTAAAATGTTAATCTACAAAAAAAACTGTGTGTGTGTGTAAGAGAGAGAGATAGAGAGAGAGAAGATATAATTTACGCAACTATTAAGTATTCATGATTATAGGCAGGGAAGTATCTATGAAAACCAGAACCCATAAATTTGAAATGCAATCATTGGATCAACTGGTGGTTTTGTCTACACAACTGCATAAACAATTTGCCTACTTTCCACTAAATTGACCAGATGCTTTGTTGTCATGTAAACACAATCTAAATGAAATCCACAGATTTCCCCCCAAACCTTATTTTAGCTAACGTTTCTTGGCTAATCTTTTTTTGAGTCTGTTAACAATTTATCCAGAATGATTTGATTGGCTTTCAACTTTTTTGCCATCTCTTGTCCATCCTTTATTGAGCAGGCAAATGATGGAGAAAATGATGTAAGTGCAAGAAAATAAACATAGAAAGAAATGTCTTTGGAAAGCAAGACACTCCCCACAGTTGTTGGCCTTTTCTCAGGAAGGGAGTGGTTAAAAGGGCATAGGAGATTAGTGTCCAAACTGCCTTCTCATCTGAGAAGCCTCCACTCTGGTTACCTTTTTCTCCTCTTAGGACTGAGACTCTCCCCACTACTAACTATCCTCTCCATTATCACCCCTACTTCCAAAGTGCAAAGTCTTTGGTAAGTAAAAACTAACAGCACATATTTCCAAAAAGTTAGATAAATGATATATAGTGAATTCATTAAAGTTGTTGCACTTTTATTTTGTAAACTTTCCCACAGATAATGGTTCAGGTGAAAGTCCTCCAACATTTTTTGCTTTGCCCAAAGGAGGAACATGAGAGATCATAGAACTGCAATAGCAACAACAAATGAGACTCAAGTTACAAAAACCCAACTCTTCAATCAATTTAAATTTATTTTACATATTTCTGATCTATCTGAATTTTTCACTTTCTTCCAGAGATGTTCTCGTTAGTGCAATCTTATATGAGTGAATATGATTTCCCAATCTAGATTCATTTATATATTTGCTCTACTGAACAGAGTTAAGAATAAAACTGAGACATATTAGACACTGTTAGAAAATGCTCATAATCTTCACTACTGAGGCAGTTCAGTAATATGATCAGTTTGATACCAGCTGTATCAATTACTAAAACATTATACTATTGAAAAAAAACAATTTTAAGCAGCTACATGTGGAGAGTGTGAAGAAAGAGTTGAAGAAAGAGTAAGGGAATGGAATGAATCTATCATTTCCCAGAGGGCATCTAGATGTGATTAAATGTTTCTCTGGTCCTCAGAGTCATGCTGTCACAATCACTGAAATGTTCTGCAACCCGGATCTTTGGGATCCTAATGGTTATTGTGGTTCACGGCCTTTGGAGTTTTCAATATTTATGTCATGGAGGACAGAATTCTGGTATCACTAACCCACTGCTTATTAATCTTTTAGTAGAGTAACATAAATATTGTGTCCAGAGTAATAGAGTCTCCTTCAACTATGTTTTCTCTACTATGTATATAGTTTATCTACTATTTATATGTTTTCTTCACTATATAGTCTAACACTCAGTTCTGGTCATACTGAATATGTTCAAGGGTGAGCAAGAAATATGGTAAAGATGTTTGGATGTCAAATCAAATCATCCTTCTGGAAAGTACCACAGTCTTGGTGTTGACATGTGATGATCTTTGTTTTCTTACATGCTGTTAAGCAAACATGTGGGTAAATTTACAGTGTTTTCTAAAAGCAAAACAAGCACCAATGAGAAATAGTTATGATGAAATAACACTAGAAGCTGGATTGTCATGTTCATAAGGGCAGAAAATCTGCTTTTTTTCCCCCTCTATTACCAGTACCATGCATGAAAAACTATGATTGTTAATTAAGTACTGAATTCTAGCTTATATAGCAAAATTTTTCGATTAAGAAAATCTTAAGCCACAAAATTTAATGGAAAATTCTAAAAATTATGATTTTATACATGAAAACTTCATTATAATGTGTTACTGTGAAATTTTACTTGATTTTTCAAAACAAATGAAAAAAGGATACTATTTTAATACTAAGGAGCAAAATTTCCTCAAAAATAGATTTAATTATTTAAAATTTTCTTCATATTTTATAGTAAAGAACTACCAAATTGAGGTTGAAATATTAGAAAGACACAAAATCATAGAATTTTTAGAGTTGCTTGGAATTTTTTAGATCATGTAGCCAAATATTACTCACGTGCATTTGATGGGTAAGCCTATTATCTGCTCATGGAAAATTGGGTCTATCGCTCCAATGTTGTGTGATGTGGGTGCGCCATACCAATTATGCAAGAAGTATTTCCTAAAATGTGGTGAACAATTAATATTCATCTAGCCCTTCTGAGAAAATTAATTTTTATGCATCTTAAACAATATCCAATTGAGATTTCATAATGCATGACTCTCTGTTGGAAAAAACAAAATCCAGCTTGAATTAGGTCAATAAAAAGGAGTGGTTTTTAGTATCTCACTAAATCACAGGAAATGCTGAACTGCCAAACCACAGGAAGAGCATGCATGCAGTGGAGTCTTAGGAAACTTGGTTTGAGAGATTTGAAGCAGCAATGACTTTATTTCCCTCCGCTTACTGTTTTTTCCATAATTTTGACTTTCTAATTCCAGCACTGCAACCTACTAACTGCACCCTCAAGTTAGTGAGTCTAATGGTTACCTCTCTAAATTGACCAAGAATTAATTTTCTTGTTTTATAGTTATCTGAGACCAGAACGCGAATGGAATGCCCTGAATATACCTTGATCATTTAAACATAGCAAGGCAAAAAAGGTAGAGTAAGAATCTGGGCCTTTTGTAATTCATCATACATAAAAAAGAGAAAAGACTAGAAGAACTGTTATTCCTAGACGAAGGAAGTTTTATTGGGAACAAAATATAGGTGTTTCTTATACATACACATAAAGTTTTTAAGTATAAGTATGTCCCTTGCAGTTTCTGGGAAATACTTACCCATTAAATAATATGTTATGCATTCGATATTCAGATTTAATTCAGCACTTTGTATTTTGTGTCTTCCTATAAATTAGCTTATGTTTTATGGTCATATTTTCATTAAAGAAAAGAAATGATTGTTTTCTTTGACCTTAATTATAACACATGAAAGGTGCAGCATCACTTGTCAACTGGGGAATTTGATGCTTACCAAGGATTTGCCTCAAATCCCACTGTGAGTGGTATCTGACTTTGTTTGTAAGACCACCCATTAATGACCTAGAACCATACTGTCCATTTAAGACCACAAGATAATTGGTGGAAGTTTAACAGGTTATTCAAAGCTGCTATGTTCATTTTTGCAGATTTAACTATTCATGGATTTATTACTGAGGTATGTAGATTAAATACACAAATTAAAGGTTGATTCTTGTGGTTTGCTAAGACACATTAGACTATCAGTGTGTCTCAAGTCTTATGCTATAGAATTAATTATATTTATTAACATTGGTAATGTTCACTAAAATATGTATATAGTTAATATAATACAGAAGTAGAGTTATTGAAATGCAGTAAGAAATGCACTTAAAAAAATCAGTCTTGCTTTAGAAACTATTTAAATCTTCAAGAAGATTGAAGATGACATCCCCCAAGCAACCTCAGGAGGATTTGGGATGGGTAAAGTATGGTGATGACAATTTGGTATCTCATTCTAATATTCATCATTTAATCTTTTAATTGGAAATTAGCTGTTATCCATAGTACAAAGGTGAAGATCAAATGTAAGAGTAGGTCAGTTAGTTGGATGATTTCATGTGTAGGATGCTCTTATCACCATAGTTTCAATTTTATGTTCTTTATCTCAGTGTAATTCTTAACAATATTCTATTTCCTCTTGAAATCTTCCAATTTGTATGATAATTTAAAGGGACCATTTGGTGGAACACTGCCAATTATACAGTGAGATGCTTCAGTTACACCAAAGTTCTCTTCTACTGCTAAAATTTTAGTTGTACACTTGTACAAGTGAGTTATTACTGGGGAAAATAAAATAGGGATGAAACAAGTTAGACCCCATGAAGTTGTTTGAATATGTAAAAAGTCATTTAAAAACAAACAAAAATAAGCAAACAAAAATCTTTATCCATTGTGTCTAAGATCAAAACATAATTCCACATATACACAAGATTTTATAGAGCAGTGTTCTTGAATAAAATAGCATTGGAATTATTTTTAATGTTGTGTTCTTATGTACTATGAAAAAACATTTTCATGAAGAAAGGTCACACAAAATCTATTTCTACTTTCTGCTTCTACCAGGTTAGAAAGCTCAGTATCAGAAAAGAATGAGAGGGAAAGGAAATGTTTCCCTGAATGCTCCAACTCATTGATCTCCCAAAAGTGTCTGGACATGTGTGATAATCCATCATTCATGTCTACTATCTAATTTTGACTCCCTTAAATAGTGCTATCAGAGTCAGGGGGAATACAGTCAAACATTTGTCATGGCTCCCATTCTAACTCTGAGATGAAGACAGAGACCAGAACGTAACCATCAGTATCTGTTCCACTGAGTTTCTTGCCAGTCTGGGAATTGGCCCTGATTTGAACACCTGAAATCCTGCTCTGCTTTCTATGATTTGGAGGTTTATATAAGAATTTCCCCTCTCAGTTATAGGTTAAATGGCTGAACTAAGAAAAAATGTGTTACAGTGATCATAGGTGATTTTGAACTGCAGTTGTTATTTAAAATTCAGAAATACAGTTTCTTCCAAGTTTAGCATAGGGTATAGAACTTCCTAAATATGATCCTTACATCCTCGAATTACTTGGCTCACACACATAGATAATATTGCTACAGAGTCAAAGACAGATCAAATGTTGAGTTTTGAATAACACACACTGATCAGCAAAATAAAAATGAGACTATTGCACATTGGCAACTTTTCTTCCACATAGATAAAGCAGGTTTGGGTGTTTTGGATTTATTTTAATGTCCATTAGTCACACATTTTATTTGTATATTAACTACTGGGTATTTATTCAGTGATTTTAGCTTTGTTACTACAGTCTCTTGTATCCATTTACAACTCATTTTCTATTTGAGAGTCCTTGAAAAATTAAAAAACAACAATAACTCAAAAAACTTGAGATTTTAAAGGGCTGATATATAGGAAATCTGGATTATAGAAAGACCAATTCTATTCCAGTCCTTATGAAAAGCATAATTTTCATATTTCTCTATCCTGACACTAAAGGCCTATTTAAAGGCCTTATTCAGAAGTGTTTTCCAACATTTTTTTTCTGGCACCTGCCCGGGTGATTAACAAAGCAGAAGAAAAAGATCAAAGTTTTGGTGTTTTTCCTGCTCTTCATACAATGAAAGCTTTGGGTCTCTGTCTAGTGTTAAATATAAAAGGGAAACCTGCAACCATCTTAACCATCTATATAGATGAACAATATTTTAAGCGACTAACATTTGCCTGTTACGTCAAGGCATCTGCAAGTTTAAAGCTTGGCAAAGGAATGTTTTTCTTTTTCTTCTCTATAATCCCAGGGTAAACATTAAGCAGACAGCATTTCTGCTTTGAGCATTAAAAAAAAAAAAGGACAGAATTTGAAAAGCCTATTAGGACACTT